>PVIC010047371.1:0-13904 GCA_004025085.1 Thryonomys swinderianus | reverse complement strand
TGCACTCATATTTACAGCAGCTCAGTTTGTGATAGCTCAGTCTAGGAAACAACCCAGATGCCCATCACCTGGAGATTGGATAAAGAAGATGTGGTTTTTCTGTAAAACGGAGTATTACTCTGCCTTAAAGAACGACAAGTTTGAGTCATTTATACCCAAATGGACGTACCTTCAGAACATACTCATAAGTGAAATAAATAGGTCACATATGTGTAAGCATCATATCTGTTCTCTGGTATAAGAAACTGAAGATGTGATTGAGTTCTAGAGTGTGTGATGGATATTGTGAAACAGAAAATATTCAAAGGGAAATGAGGAGTAATGAGGTAAAGAAAACAGGTGATGGTAATAAAGGGAAATGAAGCTTATGTATTTAAGGGGTGGGGGATTGTGGGGTGGGTAGGGGAATGGGAAAAAATGAGAAATCATGTCATATACTGGTATAAATTCCCAATATTGAGTGTGATCATGATATATATACAGTATGCCAATAAAGATAAAAATAAACCAAAAAAAATTCCAGTGTCGGCCAACCTCTGTTTTCAGTGAAGGCAACATTGCAGTAACACCCGGGAAAATTTAAATGGTGCAGAACAAAAATTCTGAGACGGGCGTAAAAAGCAGTCAGCCCCTCTGCCATGATGAATCAATCCACTAAGCCCAGAGCTAGTGGTATTCAATAAAATTTTTTAAATACTGAAATATTTAAATATAAAAGCAAAGGTGCCAGGTTATTGTGGTTATCAGGTATGTTTTCTAATTGTTTTTAAATTCTAAGTAGTTTAACTACAGCCTCTGCTAAATATAAGCTGCAAGTGGCCACATCAGTATAAATGATGCAGATGTTCATTATAAATGGCCACAACCACAGTCTGATAAAGTGGGTAAAATGTGGGGTCAGACTCGGGGTGCAGCCAGGCACCCACCGCTCCCACGCGCAACCAGACTGCCCGGCTATCTTTGGAAATAGATTTTCTAGGGTTGGAAAGAGGTTTCTAGGGTTGCTTCTTTATGTTTAATTCTGTCGGAAATGCAACTTGAGCAAAACCATCCTGGGCTGACTTAATTTGTCTTGGGTTAACAGGTGGGAGATCAAATCATTGAGATCAACGGGGAAAGCACAAGGGACATGACCCACGCCAGAGCGATAGAGCTCATCAAATCCGGAGGGCGGAGAGTGCGGCTGCTGCTCAAGAGAGGCACCGGGCAGGTCCCAGAGTATGGTGCGTTTCGCATTTTCATTCACTCCTTTCTGCTGCTTCTGTGTACTGTGAGGTCCCTGAGCTTACTTCTAGAATTGCATCCGTTCTCTTTCTATCTAAATGTATATTTAGCTATCAGTAGACACAGAGTACATGTGTTTTTGCAAGCCCAGATGTATACGTGTGTGAGCACTTTCTGTTTTGCTCCTCCCATCAGGGCATGTTGAAAGTGTCGAGTGTGTGACCTGCAGGGCATCTCTGAGTGTGCAGGGAGACCCAGCACCACGTATCCATTAGAACATCTGCGATCTGACAGACTGTCCTGTTCATTTGAGTCTACAGTAATGCATCATGATTGTCTAAAATTGCTCATGCATCTGACTGTCCCAGGGTGTGTCGGTGGGGCCAGGGCACAAGGAGGGTGTGAGGTTTAAGCTGCTAATTCACTTCATGCTGTGATTGTATTTCTTGGCGTTTAGACATTATTCCAAATGTTCATTCCTGTGTTGTGTTTCCACATGCTTTTGAGGAAAGCTTTAGAGGCGCTTTAACTCATGGAGTCACCTTTTAAAATGCTTGAAGCTTCGTTCCCCAAGAGCTCAGCCCACACGCCACAGGCACATGACTAGTGTGGCACCTTCGTCCCAGTGGTCATTACATGGGAGGCTCGAGACCTGATGGGTGAACCTCAGTGAGAGAGACAGACACACAAGAGGAGTGATAGAGAATTGTCTTCCTAGGGAAGAAGGCCTCACTGCTGGCCCGAGGATGGGATCCAGATAGTGACTCACCCACCCCTGAAATTCCAAAGTACTTTTCCCTTTCCAGTTGTGCTTCCTGTGTGTTATCTAAATAAGGAATGTATCGTGAGTTTCATTAAAATGTCTGAATCCAAAGGCCTTAGGAACAACCCCCACAGAAAGAAGCAGTTAGAAAGCACTGGAAGTTTCTGCAGAGCTGGCACTGATCCCAACAAAATGTTTGATTCCAGATTCCCATCCTTACTGTTGGATCTAATGAAAAATTTTTAAATATTAATATTAGTGCTAAGTGCAAGCCAGCTACCTGGTGCCAGCTTTAACCCCTTTGTAAAGTAAAGAATCTGACCTTTGGGGATAGAATAATTTCTTGTACCCTAGAGCTTGCACTGATACAGTAATATCGAAGTGACCTGTGAAATTCCCACTTATTAAAAATACTTCTGGGTAAAGGTGTGTCTCTCTATGGCAAGACCTATCAGTCACGCCAAGTGGTTTTCAGTGCTCTCCCGTCCTTGCTGTTGTTCTAAGATGTTAATCTGCAGACGGGCCCGCGGGCAGGGCCGAGCCTCACGGGGCACTGGCACAGAACCGCGGCTGGGTCATCGCGTCTCTGTCCCCACCGCGGCTTGTGTGCAGTGAGCAGCCAGGAGAGCCTGACCGACGGACGGTGGCCCAGCTCGGCCTGAAGGCAGACACTCCACCCTCCCCGAGTCACCCTGAATCAAAAACCACCGTGAAAACATGTTTCAAGACAAAACTTCAAGGTCATGTCAACATTATTTCATTAACATCCTGCAAAAGATCTGGCAAAGATACTGAAATTACCCAACTCAGAGAACTTCTAAAATCTGTGGGCACATTTTTGAGGGCCCAGTTGTTAATATTTTTAGCTATGGTTGTTTTACGGATTTTCTTCTAAATATTCGGTAAGGCCAGAGCTCTCTAGCGATTTCTGATATTCGATGGAGATGGATTTCACTACAAAACACCTCGTAGATGATGCCGCAAGACAAAACGTGAGCAGAGGAGAGCAGTCTCCGAGGACAGCAGAGCCCGGCGCGCACGACCGAGTCTGGGAAAGCCCAGCCGCAGGCGGCTGGCGGCCACGGAGAGACCAAGGCGACGCGGCGTTCGGTCGGCGTGTGAGGACAGCGCCATCAAATGCTGCACCTGGGATTTCTCAGCAACTGAGAGGGGCCCCCACAAGCCCGCTTCACCTAGGGCTTTGCTAGGAGGGCTCCGGGGTCCCCCGGCGGAGCTAGCTGGTGGGAGGACTCGGGCGGCCCACAGGCGAGCTCCCGCTAAGCTCTTCTTCTCCCGTAAGGAGCCGCCCCCCGTGTGTGCTGCACCCCGAGTTAGGTCCGCGGAGCCCGGCCTGGGGGCTCGTGGCGGCCCGCAGCGCGCCCTCTGCCGGGCGCCCGAGAACTGCAGGCTCCCGGAAGGGGCGCAGTCGGCCTTAGGCTGTGCGAAGACCGCACTCTGCACGTGTGGGGAGCGCGCCCAGCCGCAAATGTGCTCCGCGGCCTCCCACACGCGGACAGAGCGTGGTGGGGACGACGACAAGCCTGACAACAATAGAAAGAAATCGCGACGGTGGCCGGCAAGTCTCCCCGAGAGCGTGACCCGCTGGGTCCAGTTGGGACCGGTCTCTGGACGCCCACGTTTCCCGCCCAGGGTTGATGTGAGCCTGTTTCCTTCCTCGGCCCTGAAAGACCCTACAGTCGGTACGAGGTCCATCCTTAAAGCCTGTTACCGGTCCGGGGCCGTGGAGACGCCCTGAACCTGCCGGGGACCTGTAGGCTGAGCCCAGCCAGGAGGCGGCTCTGGGGCCGGACGGAGCCGGCTGCTCAGGGGCACCGGCCATCGCGCCCCGGACCGGCGGAGTCAGAGCCGAGACCCCCCTCTGGGCTCCCGGACGCGCCCGGGAAATGCTGACCTCGGCCAGGAGAACCGCAAGCCTCGAACTGTGAGCTCCGAAGGTGCCCAGCGGCTGCGCGGTCATCACAGGCGCCTGTCGGGCCCCTGAGCGCCGGGAGGCCCCGAGAGACCGCACTGGGCTGGCGCTGCACCGAGAGGCCGTGGAGCACCCGCCGGCGTCTCAAAGTGAGGCGGGCTTCGGAGGAGAACTTGCCTTTACAGTCAAGTCCTTGAAAGAGAAGCTCGGGACACGGTTCTTCAGACCGGCCCTGGTGCTCAGGACAGGCGGTGTTGATCATTAACTCGGTGGGGCTGTGAGTTCTGGTCCCCTGAGGAGCCTCTCCAGGCCGGGCGGAGGAGGAAGGATCAGGAGAGGAAGCATCCCCGGCGGTGCCCTCCTCACGTTCAGGGGAATCCAAAAAGTTCAAATCCAAAGGTCCAGGGGAATAGAAATAGTATCATACTAATCCAACTGCCTGGGAATAAATTATGCAAATTAACCCCGGCCGTGAAGTACAGCACTGCAGACTTAGAACACCTCGGCTCTCGCTGGGCTTGTAAACCGAGCCACACAGCAGGCCAAGGTGAGCCACTGTCTGCAGTCGGGAAGGTCCTGTCCAGGCGGCCACCCCCGCATGGAGCATCTTCCTGGGCTCCCCTTCCCATTGGGACTTGGCCCCCATAAGGCAGATGAGCTTTCCGTCCGGCTAGTGTCACAGCTGCTCTCTCGCTGTGCGGGGCAGGCCGCACCCAGCCCAGTTGTCCTGGGAGTGCCTGTGACCGCTCGGAGACCAGGAGGGCGAAAGGGAAGCCAGCAGACGCCTCACGGCCCGGCACCAGGCAGGCACCGAGCAGCGACCATCCACGTCCACGAGGAGGGTCACACACATCTGTCGGCTGCGCCTCTGCCCGCGCTTCCATCTCCATCGTGTCGTAACAGGCTCAGACTTGATGATAGGTCCTTAGTAAGAGAAATTTGCATTCTATAAGTATAATAAAACTATAGCAAGTAGAGAGCAGCCCTCTCTGAGCAAGTGACTATGGCTGAAGAAATGAACGGACCGCAGAGTGGTCAAGTTACAACCTCTCTCCAATCAGTACATTAAAGTGATTTAGAATAATGTGTCAGCCAATCAGTGCACTGCAAGCATCAGAATGGGTCTTAGATGGCAGTAACAATGCTCGCTCTTCTTAATAACACATGCTGGCAAGTAAACACTTGAGCACACCCTTGAATCTCATTTATATTTGTCAGCATTTCCTTTCCTGCCCCTTTTCATTCAAAGGTAGACTCCAGACAGAGGCTCTGACCACAGACTCCACAGGGGACAAACCCTGGGATTTGTGTTGCTCGCTCAGCCAAGTTTTCCTGAGTGCCTCCTGTGTGCCTGGCATTTTGCAGGCACTGAAGGCACCAGTGGTCCCATCCCGGTGGGCTGACAGCCTCAGGGTGAGCCAGTGGGCAGCACTGTCTGCGGCACATGGCGACTCCAGAAAAGGCCTCATGGGTGTCCTCTCATGGAGACAGTAAGACCAGACGGCTTGTGTCGGTCATCCTCGGAATCCATAAGCACTTTTGGAGCATTAGGAATTCTTGAGGAATGTTTGGCTTCTTCTGTTCTTTGAGCCTTTCTTTTGTAATACGCATCCTCATAACTTATACTTTTTCTCAAGAACGGACTTGCTGAGTAGAGGCGGATCTCTGCCCAGGCCGCATCTGAATTAGTTATAATCCCATCTGAATTGTAATCTCACTTCTTCTAGCAGATGGGCTGGCCACGAGCCCTCCCCTCCCGCCGCCAGTCGGCCTGGAAAGGACAGGGCTGTCACCAGGCTCTGTCCCTGCAGGCCCACAGTGAGAGGAGGTTCCTGGCTTCCACCGCCTCCCCTGAGACCTCGGCTGGGGTGGCTGGAAGAGACTCTGTGGCCTCTGCGCAGGTTTTCCTCCATTTTCAAGAGGGCAAAGGCGGCTCGCTTCCATAATAAATTCTGAAATTTAATTCCATCTTCTGACATTCATGGTTGAGCATATCTTCCTTTTCCATGAAAGTTTCCACAAATCACTCAAGAGCGCCTTCCGCTGGGGAAGAGAAAATGATAAAGCACCCGGGAAGGGCCAGGCTGTGTGGCAGAGCCGGACCGCGCGGTGCGGACGGCCCCGGCCAGGGCTCTCCTGGACCAGAGCTCCTGCCAGCTCCCTGCAGCCCGAGGGACCCGGCAGCGCCCTGGGAAGCGTGCGCAGGCCCGGCTTCGCAGAGCCAGGCGGGCCCCGCTCAGCACGAGGGTCCGGCACCCTCCCCGCTCGCAGAGCGCAAGGGAGACCCCACATCTTCACGCCGCCGTATCGGGAGTCACAGGCTATGAAGAAATTCCTGCTGCTTTCAGGTTCTGTGGGATTTGCAACATGCATTTTTTCTCTTCCAGACAAGCCCTCACTTTTTAGGTACTTAGGGCTAAACATACCAGACTACACTATGGTTTAAACAGTCTACCAGGAAGACCTTTCAGTTCTCGGGCTTCGGCCTCTCTCAGTTCCTGAACACTTAGCTACAAAAGAAGAGGAGCGATCCGAGAGATCCTCCGAACCCCCGAGAAGAGACACGGCGGCGGCAGGAAAGCCGGAAGATCCCTGGTCCTTGCACCGTCCTGAGAGCCGCGCCTTGGGCCCCAGAGCACGCCTCGGAGGACTGCTCCCCCTGCCGGCCGGAGGACACAGCCTGCTACAGGAAACCCTGGAACAGCGCAGACCACGGGAAAGGGGAGTCGCGAGGCCGAGAATGCTCCCTGCGAGACAGGGAGCTGGGAGCGGAGGCCGGGACGGACGCGGGGCGGGCTGTGATGCTGAAAGGAGAAAAGGCTTCTTTGAGAGGAAAACACTGTCTGTCGCCTCTCTCGGTCTCCGTGTTGTCGCCCTGCCTCTCCGTCTGTGTGTCTCTGCCTCAGTCTCTGTCTCCTTTTGTCTCTGTGTGTGTCTCTTTTTCTCTGTTTCTTTGTCCTCTGTGTGTCTTTCTCTGTGTCTCTGTCTCTCTGTGTCTCCTTTGCTGTCTTTGTCCCTCTGTCTTTCTGTTTCTGTCTCTGTATGTCTGTGTCTGTCTCTTTCTGTATCTGTCCCTGTCTCCCTGTCTCTGTGCGTGTCTCTCTGTCTTTGTATCTGTCTCTGTATGTTTTTCTGTGTGTGTCTCTGTCTCTTTCGGTCCCTGTCTCTCTCTGTCTCTTGTCTGTCCGTCCGTCTCTTTGTCCCTTTTGTGCATCTCTGCTGTCTCCCCTACACACAAGTTGCAGAGCAGTGATTCAGCCTCTCACACGCATGCAGGCACTAGGTTCGCTCGCATGCTCTGCCCTCAGATTCTGATGGGTCCGTTGGGCCCAGGACCGCGGCTTTTCGGGAGCCAGCCACAGGTCCTAGGCCCTGGAGACGGAGGCCCCGCCCAGCCCTGTAGTGGAGGAGGAGCCTGCCTCCCGGAGAGGGATCCAGTCCAAGACCCAAAGCCGCTGGAGCTTAGAGGAGGAGAGGAGACTGATTCCCCCACTGTTCACCCAGTTTTCATGCCCGGCTCTGGGGCAGTCCAAGCAGCTCTCTCCCTGCGGCTCACATGCCTGGCACTGGTTTAGGATGCCGCCCTCGGCTTCCGCTGGCACCTGGGGAGTTGGCACCACATCCCCACGCCGGTTTCCCGCGGTCCAGCTTTCTCTTCTCTGCACGCGCAGACTTTGCAGAGAAGCTTTGGACCCGGAGAAAGGCGTCTGCCGCGGACAGAGCCCAGCGCCTTCGGATAAAGCCTGCGCCCCGGCCGGCGGACTTCCGGTCTCCAGGACCTTCCGCGCTGCGGGGCCTCCCTCCCCCCTAGTTTCCCCAGACCCCTAACTCTCCCGCCGTAATTTTTAGGTGTTCTAAATCTGAGTCGTGTATTTCTAGCGAGAGAAGTAGCTAAAAGACCAGCTTCTTACCGCTTTCAGGGGCTGCGTTTCCGAGCAAATCAGAGAAGGCGCGTGGCCCGCGCTCCACCCTCCCGCCCCACTCCCAGCCCCGCACGCTCCGCGTGAGCTGCGCCAGCTCACTGAGGCCTCAGCTCAGGGCCGCCCCGGGGTCGAACAGGCGTCCATGGCGCGTGTCCACGAGTGGGCATCGTGTTTCAGTGCCCTAACCCTCCCTGCCCGAGTGTCCTTCCTCCTCCCTTCTGACCCCTGGAAGCCGCTGATGCTTTGCCATCTCTATATTGTCTCCATAAAGCTAGGTTTTCGTTGTGCAGAAGCTCCGCCTAAAGCCCTGCTCACGCTCCCGTTGCCCCGTTGTCCTTTGATGCTAAAGATGCCCGGGATCGCTTTTTTAACCGAGCTGCCTCAGTCCAGGCCAAGTGCAGAATCGCACGAGTTGCATGGGTCATTGTGCCGGAGATCTCCCCACGGGGAGAGTGGCGTGTTCCTCGGGGTGTTGTCTGCGCTCACGGAACAGCGCACAGCTCAGCCCAGACGGAGCAGCCGGTCTCCGCGGCACAGCTCCGACAGGCGCAGCCAGGACAGCCTGCGTGCACACTGCTGCGGGAGGGCCCCTCTCCCGCGTGCGGGGACCCCGGGACCCGGGCTGAACGCGAGTAAAGAGGCCCGGCACGGCACGCAAGTCCCTGCCTCGCTGCGGCCCCCGCGGTCTCCCTGCTGGCTTCGCAGCCTTTCTTCCCACCAGGTCCGGCGACCTCTGCTCAGGCCTTCTGCGCATGAGGGCCCCCAGCACCTGCGACTCTCAAGCCTCGTAAAAGCCATCTTTAAAACCAAACGAGAGCCTTCTCCGTGTGACACTGAATAGCTTGGTCATTGTCACGTGAAATCACTTGCATCCTGCAAGGCTACATGGTGAACTCAATACATTCTGACACTTAATGTCCACCTACAACATTCCTTCCACTCGTTAAGTATTCTGTTCCTTACCACAGAGAGGGTCTGCTTCACTCCCACCATGCTCTTTCTAGGCTCCGACACACACCCGGCTATGAAAGACACCCCTGTCACACAATCCGGGGTCAGTATTCGACTGTGCCTAGCACCCTAGATGGGGAGAAGGCCGGGCCCGAACCTGGGCAGGGTCATCCGAGACCAGGCCTTGCGGGTTACATTCCTCTGCCCTCATTAGCCTGGAGGGGAGCGTTCCCCTCCCCCACCATGAGAGCTGAGAAGGCAGAGCAGCAGGTGGGTCAGGGCTGGCTCCGCCCCTCCTTAGGGACTTGTCTCCCAGTGGGCAGAGACATGGGTACCCAGAGTCCCCAGCGCCTATCTTTCTACGGAAAGACCTGCAGCGCCTCAGCCGGGCAGCACACGCCCAGAGTCGCTGGCTGCCTCGAGCGAGGCTAAGCACGCAGCCCACAGCAGGTAAGTACACAGAGGACAACAGGCGAGATGTTCTGCAATATTTTTTTCAGCTTCATTTTTTTTTCCAGAAAGCAGTTACATCCAGCAAGTCAGCTGTGAACTTTGAATATAAATAAGCAGGTTTTTGAGACAAGGGGGACTATAAGAAATTATGAGATTATTAAAGAAAGCATAAATGTAAGCATGGGGGTACCATGTCTTTATTTTAGAATTTTTTTAATTTAGAGATAATTACTGTAGTCAATTCTCAAATGACAGCTGACGTCATAAAAAGACTGTATTATGAGAAATTTTGACAAGAATTCTGATTTCTGCTTGAAATTTTAACATTCACACTTCCCTATAAGCACCTCAGGATGCCCTGAATATTGTAAGAAAAATCTACTTTTGAAATATGCATATAGTTCAGTCTTTCACTAATTTCACTTGCTGCATGCTTGATAGGATTAGCTTTACTTCAAGTCTTTATTCTTGCTACCTAGATAATTTTTATTCAACTGCTCTAAACATACTAAGCAATCTTGATTCTAACAGTAATAATATATCTTTGTCACTGGTTCTGTTAATTCTAATGATTGGTCCTAGGCTGTTCCTCCCCTTCCTTTAGGAATGGTACCTTCCAGTCTCTCCATGTGCATGAAAAGTGACAAGCATGGGTCCCCATATTTCTACTTATTGGGCCACCCTAAAGACACGGTTTGTAAAATCTGCATGAATATTATCTTTCTCTAATAAGCCTTGGTTTTGCATATGTTTTAACTGATGTATAATGCTCTTTCATAAAAGTAGTTTGTCTAATTTCTGCTAGAGTTTTAGAAAATATTTGGAGCTGAATTTTTATAAGTGATAAGGATAGGATTTGTGATATTGATGTGCACTGCATTCTGGGAGGCCAATCCAACATGGCCAGGCAGGAAGGAAGGCATGAGGGGAGAACAACAAGGCAATACTAGCTGAGTTCTGTGCCTCACACTTCAGAAAATCCTCCCCAGGTTTTTGTGCAGATGTTAAATTTAGTTCCTCTTGGCCCTTTTTTGCACCAGACAGAAAGAGAGGCACAGCAGACATCCCCACCCACCCATGAACTCTGCACTCTACATGGTATTGTGGGTATTTCCCAGCCTGCTTTGCAAGAGTTGGGCCATCACGAGTAGATCTTCTTCCTTCCACCCACTCTCGGATGCACAGAGGCTGTTTTTCCTAAAAAGAGGCTGTTTGTGGTGATTTTTTTAAAGTAGTCATGACTTCAGCTCTAAATAGTATCCCACACTACTCCAAAATGAATTTTCCCAAGTATTGCAAATGGTTTAGCCTAGCATTTGGTAAACGTTCTTAAGGAAAGAAAAAATATCCTACTTATAAATAACCTGTGTAGTTGCCTTGCATCTCAGATTCAAGCCACCCTTTTACCCTTCAGACTTCTGCCCAGAGCAGCTGCCTCACCCCTGTCAAGTCCTACCATGGCATGTGGCTCCTGCCAGGGTAATTGGATGGGAGTTCACAGTGTCAGTTTGGCTTTTTAACAGAAATGGAAACTCTCACTCAGTCCCCGTGGTTAGCCATATAAGTACAAGTCAAACTGATGGATTTCTCATTCTGCTGTGATTCCACCCCACACTCTTGCAGCCGTGGCGAAACTTCTCTCCACCAAATGCTTTTACGCTAACGCCTGAACTTTCTGAAGCATATTTTTCCAATTATTAATTATGTTGGTAATTACCAAGTAGGATTGATTTAAATTTAACATGACAAATATAACATGAGTTATATAACTCGCTAAGTGAATTATATAATCGGTCTACTGCTAAACATTTCCTTATTAAATAGTCTTACACTGATAAAAATATCTATATACACCCTATCACAATCCCTCCCTGAAAACGTCTACAAAAACCTGTTTTATGTGTATTGATTCCGTAAAATATCTGCCTTCCGAGGAAAACTTACTACCAGGGGAATGCTAAGTTAAGGGATAAAGGGAAAGTTACAATCCTCTAGGAAATGTGTAAAGCCATGGAATAATTATTGAGGGGATCTAGCCCAGTGACCATAGTTTTAATGGTTTTATAATAGTTTTGTTTTTCTGTTGCTGGTCAAAGAAAGTTCTGTTCTTACTATATAATTAATCTGTAATCTCTGGGGACGAGGAAGTCTGAAAGAACTCACTTGAGTCACTAACTTTAAAACAGAAAAGAAAAAGACAGGAGTCTGGCGCCTCCGGGGACCCCACTAGTCGGGATATGAAACGTACTAACAAGAGCCTCTGCGTGTGCCTTCGCGAGCTCGCGCGGGGGAGCGGAGAGGCCAGGTGAGGGGTGCACAGACAGAGGTGGCAAAGGGTGGCGAACCCCAAGCGGGCAGCAGGTTAAGTCTGCTCGGCCACCGCTAGAATATTCTGCACAGCGGGTGACATTTTAGCCGGGCCTTGAGTGACAGGTGTGATGTCACCCGAGTGAGCAGAAGGTAAGGCTGTTTCCAAGCAGAGGGAACAGGTCTCACCAAGCCAGGGACGTGCGTTCGAGACAGCTGTGTCACAGCACGTGTGCCGCTCGGGGTGGGCGGGGCTGCGCCACGTCACAAGACCCCAGTTCAATTCCCAGCACCAGCGGGCAGGCAGGGCTCTCTGTGCCAAGGAAAAGGATTTAAAGTTTATATAATCAGCTGGCATCGGGAAATGTGGAACATCTGAAGTATACTTGGGTAGCTTTAAAGATGGGTTTTATTTTAAAATGTGGGCAGTTAAAATGCTAGAGAAGCCAAGGCCGCGGCGGGGCAGTGGTAGAACAGCCCATGGGGAGGCTCCGGGCGGTGCTCCGGGCCGGGCGGAAGTGGGTGGACGGAGAGGGCGGGCAACCTGGGGCCCCTGGGCAGGCCGCGCCCGGGTTTTCCGGCTGTTTCAGTGGGCAGCGGACAAGGGCCAATGGGAGGCATTTCGATCGATCGCAAAGGCGCCCTCTTGGCGGGGACTGTGTGAGAAACGTCCTTGCCAGTGGCACCGCGGCAGGCATGTTTGGTCTTCTGAAGACACGCCCGGCCTGCGTAGCTCCTCGTTCTTCTCCGTTCACCGCTTCCAGCTGTCGCCACTGTCCAACGGGGTCACGGTTCTCCTCCGCTGTCCGTGTGCCTGTTTCCGGGCCAGTACCACGCGGGTCTTGACGAGGTCTCTCTAGTGTGCCTTGAGAGCAGGTGTTGTGATTCCTCCGCTTTGGCTCTTTTTCCTCACGCTTGATTTGATTCTTCGGCCGTTTGTACTCCCCCATGAATTTCGGGTTTTTATCCTTGTTCTGGGAAGAACGTCACTGGAACCTTGAAGAGGATCAGCGTGGGTCTGCACACCAATTTGAGTGGCGTGGGCATTTAAACAATAGCAATGCTACCAGTACAGGAGCGAGGAGGTTTTGCCGTGTTTTAGTGTCTTCTTCCGTTTCTCTTTAGTGGCCTGAAGTTTTCACTGCGGGGATCTCCCGTGCCCGAGTTCCGTCCATGGTGTCGCATTTCTTCTGTGGCGGTCATGGCTAGAATTGCACTCGTGGCTTGTTTCTCAGCAAATGCATTATTGATATGTAGAAAAGCTGCTGATTTGGGGATGTTGATGATATATTCTGCCGCCTTATGGAATTTATCAATTCTGATTGTCTTAATAATTTTCATATGTTGACTTTATAACCTACTTTACTGAGTTAATTCGTTTAATAGTCTTTGGATGGAACATTATTTAGGGGTTTTTATGTATAGAAACAAACAGGGACCATTTGATTTCGGCCGTGTACGTGTGTTTCGTGTTCCTTTGGCTAACAGCTCTGGCTGAAGTTTCTAATACTATATCAAATAAGAGCAGTCAGAGTAGCTCCTTTGTCTTGTTCTGGTCTTAGAGGAAAGGCTCCCCGTTCAGATGTGGCTGACTATGAGTTTGTCCTGCAGAGCCTTCGTTTCGCTGAGATATGACCCTTCTCTACCTAGGTTGTTCAGTTTTTATCATGAATGAATGTTGGGTTTTATTGGTGTTGAACTTTTCTCCTTCTATTGAGATGATCGAGTGATTTTTATCTTTCTCTGATTCTATAAGCCAGGCACGGCCATCTGTACCTGGTTGGCTATATCTTTCCTCAGATTATGGGCGTTTTCCACTATTATCTCATTGGATAGGTTTTCTATGCCTCTGCTTTTTATTTCTTCCACTGTGGGAATGCTGACTACACAGGCTTTAATCATAATGGTGTCCTGAAGACCAGGAATGCTTTGCTAAAGTGAGACCTGTCTTCAACTTCTAATATTTTTTCTTATGCTTGATCTAGTCTTGCCTCGATTTTTTTATTTTAAATCTGACCTGCAGACCTCTATTTCTAAGATTTGTATTTGGTTCTTTTCAAAAACCTATCTCTTTGCTGAATATCTCATTCATGCCCTGTATTGTTTTTCTAATGCGATTTAACTATTCATCTGCTCCTCATATCTACTGGAACTTTTCAATAATTACTCTTTTATTTCTTTATCAGGCACTTCATCTTCACTGTAGTTGGAATCTGTCACCAGACCTCATGAGCTGTAAAAGTGTATTACCTTAGGGTTGTACTCATACTTGTGTTCCTCTGTTGAGTGGGATGGATAGCTCTACCGTTTATAGAGGGTGTGTTTCAGTGAGAGGCGCCTTGGCGTGCTGGCC
>PVIC010047370.1:0-12450 GCA_004025085.1 Thryonomys swinderianus | reverse complement strand
CATATTTTGAAAATGTGAACTACTACTGGTAATAATAATGGGAGAAAAGATCTAAAGATGCTAGAGGAAGGAAAAGGGAAAAGGGAATAAAAATAATCCGGATATGTTCAGTACAAGTGCTTACTCCCTAAGTTGAATGTAAATTCCACATACAGCAAACATGCACTAATGAAAAATGAATTAATTAAATGAAAGAAGCAAAGGAGATGAGGAGATTAGCTCTGCCTGCCTCGGGGAGACTAGTCAAAGACTGAGTGCAAGGAGGGAGCGGCCGCGTGTGATCACGTGCTTCGGTGCTCCTGGGCAGCTTGACAGTGCTCTGGCTACGAGGAACGTTCCATGGGCACCGACAGGCAGCCGCCTTTCCCAGGCCTTGCCGGACTTGGAAGATTCGAGGCGAGTGACGTCACCCAGCGGGGCTTCAGAGCAGTCCTGACCCTGTGAAGTGTGGACTCGCGGTGGGCAGGTGGGCACAGAGACCCTTCAAGACTGTGTCATCCGTATAAGCCATGATGGCAGCTCAGACCATAATGAAAGAGCAGTGGAAGTAGCAGTATGTGACTGTGGGCTGGGTATGTCCAGAGGGTAGCGGCAGCCCAGTCAGCTGGTGGTTGGGCCGTAAAACGGGAAGGAAAAGAATGAGTGCATAAATGCTGGCATGGCTATGGGGAGGGAGAAAGGAACCCTTCTCCACTGTTGGTGGGATTGCAGACTTGTGCAACCGTTGTGGAGATTTCTCAGAAAACTAGGGCTAGGGGTCCCATTTGACCCTGCCATCCCTCTGCTAGGAATATACCCAAAAGAATTTTAAAAAATCACATTGGAAAGACAGATGTATGCCCTTGTTCGTAGCAGCTCGGTTTGTGATGGCTCAATCTTGGAAACAACCCAAATGCCCATCAACTGGAGACTGGATAAAGAAGATGTGTTTTTTTTTATAAAATGGAGTATTACTCTGCCATAAAGAATGACAAGATCAATGCATTTAGGTGCAAATGGAGACACCTGGAGGATATACTAATATGTGAAATAAATAGATCACAGATAGGCAAATTCCAGATCTTCTCTTTGACATGAACACCTGTAGGTGCAAATGAGCTCTAGAAAGTATGACAGCTTTTATAGAGTGGGCAATTTCCATAGGAAATTTGGTGTGAGAATGTAATGAGGGAAAGGAATAAATATGATTCAGAAAGAAAATAGAAGAGTATGTATAAAGGGGGTGGGGAGGTGTGGGTGGGTAGGGATATGGGTAAAAATGAGAACTAACTTGTGTCATATACTGGTACAAATTCCCCAATGTTATATGTGATTGTGAGATGTATATAAATTGTACCAATAGAGAATTCAATTTAAAAAACAAAAAGAATGAGTGCGGAGTGATTCCCAGGGAATCTGAGAAACTGAGTAACGGGTTTGGCATCAACTGAGAAAAATCCAAGGGAAGCACCTCTGGGGGTGGACCGACTTCAGAAAGGGGTTTTAATGCGGGAGATCTCACCAGGCATGCGCGCGTCCTTTGGCGGGAGCAGTGGCTATAGCACCTGGACTAGGGAGGACCGTGATTAGCGACTCATCAGCTTATGCGTGAAATCTGAAGCCACCAGAGGAAGTGAGCGTGCCTAGGCCGGCGACGCGGACTGCTGAACCCCGTGCAAGTGTACTGCGCATCGGACAGAGGGAGCTCACCAGAGGGGTGCGCCGGAGCGCCTGCCAAGTCCGAGAAGCTGCCGGGCTTTACTGTGCTTGGAGGTGACCCCGAAAACTCAGCAGGAACCTGGTCGTGATTCAGCCTGTCAGTCCCCGCCGGTAGGTGCGGCGAGGAAGGCCTCAGTGTTGTCTGGGGACTTGTCAGGAGCTGGTTCTGGTGGAGTGGTGAGAACGGAGGTGTCCTGGACGGTTTCCCGGAGGAGGGGAACTCTGGGAGAAATGGGGGGACAAGTGCAAGGTTTGCAAAAATTAACTATTTCCAGTTTTAAGAGACTTTAGATTCCCCAGGTTTGAACACAATGGTTTATTTGACCCAGGTTTAAAGACCAAAGAAAAACATATCAGAAAAGAGGAAAAGAAAACACAGAAGGTCAAAGGAGAGTCAGAAAAAGTGGTTCTCAGGCAGATCACGTGGGACTGTCCTCTGTTCATGTGCAGACTAAGGGCAAACACATTATCAGATTGTTTCCTATTGTTCCTTTCCAACCGCCTTTTCTCTTTGGAATGAATAATTAATAGGTTCTTCCATGAACATATAATTCACATACTTATATTTGGTTCCTTGTTACTTTTCTTCCTCGTTTGTTGTTTCAGTTACATATACCACAAGTCAGTGCAGTGAAATTCCAAATCTAAAAATCTTTCCCACTGTGAGTAGGGAGCTGAGATTTCAAAATCTGAGTAAACAGTAGCTCTCTACTAGGTATATGAACCCAGTAAATGCGTAGCTCCTCCTGAGGGTTTGTATTTTATAGCCAGTGATACTGTCGCAGTCATGGCTCCCTTTTCAATGTACTGTGCACGTACAGGTTCCCTGTGTTTACAAAAATAAGTCTTCTCACATGATCTTCCTCCACTCTTAAATTCTTGTCGTTTGTTCTTTCCCTCCATTAAGCCATCACTGAGGGCCAGGGTGGGAAAATGGCTTAGAATTGTGCTGATCACATTTTTTCTTCATTAATTAAGCAAATAATTGTGTTATTTTTTCTGATTTTAAGATTGGACTTCTGACAGTCTGTTATGGCAACTTTGGTTATAATAAATGGCTATATTGTGACCATATGAGGTGTTTTTTGGGGTGACATTCTAGTGACACTCTTGGCCTATGCCAAGGGTTATGGCTGCTGTTCAAAATGATGAGTTAACAAGTGGATGCCAATTAAACAAAAATGGTGGGGCAGGGAGAATACGCAGTGGGTCCCATTGGGTACAGTTAAGGTGAGGGAATAATTAAGTATGAGCTAGACTTAAACATATGCAGGGAGAACAGAAGGAGACAGAGAAGGAGAGAAAGTTCATGGCTCACTTGAGGTAGAAAGAAAAATTCAAAATATTCATCATGATGAGTTGACTGGAAATTATGCTCAGAATCTTTTACATGCCTGTCCTGAAAGCGTAGAATATGTTCAGCTGCCCTTTGTCCCAACCAAATTGTCTACTGTTGATTGAAAAATAAAGGAGGTTGTTCTGGCCAGGTTTTTAAATATCAAGTCTTAGTTTTCAGGGTTCCTTTTACCATCAGCACCTTATGAAACATACTGTGTTTACCAAAGTCACAAATGGAACTGCATGTTGCCAAAATGGAGACTTGGCAGCAGCACCTAGGCTGAGCCAGCTCCGAGGAGTACAAACACTGAGTCAGTACTGCAAGCAGAACGCAGCACTGCTGTGAGGTAGTCCTGCTTAGACTTGGCTTGATGACATTAGAAAAGTGGGGTCACCCATCAGGCTCCATGTAGGTTAACAGCACAGCATGAGCAGGAGCAGCTGGCCCAGAGATGGTAAAGTCAGTTAGCACCAAGCCTCCAAGACCAGAAATCCCCCTAAGAAATAACTGGGGTGGAGAAGACAGACCGACGTGGAATCAGCTAGCTCGATCTCCTTCCATCATTTGGAACACAGACTTTTCTCCTCCTATAAGCCTAGTCTTTTGGGTGGCATTTAAACATGGTACTAATAAGTGATATCAACTCCGGAGAAACACACACAAATAATGTGTGCATGGTTATGTCATTCTTTTTCTTTCAAGGAGACAGAATGGGTATCATTTTAAGAAGTTAGTTTGCACAGTTATAGGAAAGAGCAAGACCAAATTCTGCAGGGCAAGGAGATAGTCTGGAAATTCAGGAAGGAGTTGACGCTGCAGTCTGAAGTCCAAGGCTGGAAGCCAGGCCAGGGCGTTGTGAACCAGAATAAGCTGTGTGAGTTGTAGCCTTGAAGTGGAATTCCTTCTTGGGAAAACCTCTGTCTCTTGAGTCCTTTAGCTGAATGGACGAAGACACCATGCACTGGAAGGCAATCTGCTTTAAGTAAAGTCAGCAGAATATAAATATTAATCAAATTCGTGGATACCTTACTTTCACAGCAACATCAAAGCTCATGCTTGATGTGGCAGTGTCTTCTGGTCAAGGTGACACATTAAATTACCTATCACAGTAAACATGGGATCTTTGGGTATTTAGTAACTTTAAACAAATACTGTAAACCACAAGGAAATTCATCTTTGATAACATAAAATACACTTCTGAAGCACTTTTGTTTTTCATTAATGGGATGCAAATATATGAGTTCAGTACTGTGATCTTGGATCAGCATTCTGGGTATTATCTTTATGAGTACTCAGTATCATAATGGATTTGAAATGGATTTGAAAAAATGAAGAAAAGAATTTATGTTATTCTGAGAAAAATATACTTTCTGCTTTAGTAACATTTGTCTTCTTTTTCATTCTCCAATGCAATGTTCTCTGCCAATTTAACCATTTATTTAAAAGGTTTGTTAGGAATAATACATTCACAAAGGACTTAAAGCTATTTATTTCATATTAAATAATACAGATGAGTCCGTGCTTTCCGCAGAAACGAGAAGTTATTGTTAGTAGCTATTTTATTACCAATGTATTATCTTGTCTTTACAAAACAAAATATGTTTCTTACTTGAAACATGACGCAAAATCTGAGCCTACTTTTTATCTCCCATTTCTCCTCTCAGGGAGTGTGGGTGAAGAGAAGTCTTTCTACGGTGGGTTGCTGTCTCTTGGTGCAGAACACAGACGTGACCTCTTGATTGGCACCGTAGCCCAGCTTTGGCTTTCTTCTTCCTTCCCCTCAGAGGCTGGGTATATTTTAAGACTTGTCTTTTATATCCAGACCCCTGGAGAAAAAGAGATGTGGCCCTGAACTGGATGTGACTGTTCAGTCCTAAGAGATCCATGCTCTGGGATGCAGCATTTGGAGGTGCAGGCCATGAGCAGGACGGGCCTCCGGGACTTCCTTTCCCTCTTCTCTGCGCGGTGTTCTGCTGGTCTGGACGCCGGTTTCCTGTTCCGTAGAAGACTTTCCTGCAGGCTGTGTGAGGTATCCAGCACGGCATCCCAGCCCCTGACTTCCAGCCTGTGGTCTAAAGCACAAACACAGGAGTTTCTTAGTTGCTTTACAAATGTTCTGAATACCCACCTTTCCAGTGAAGGGTGGGAATCCTCACTGTCTAGACCCCAAGCCCACATCCACCTGGTCTGGCTTTCTAGGCACAGCACCTACTGCCAGGGCTATTCGTGCTTTGTTAGGACTTCTGGGCAGATCAGCTGAGACTAGTTTTTGAGAAGAATAGAATTTACCCTTCTCATAAATAAACATTCTAAAAGTTTTTGTTGTTCTGTGCTTTACTGGTCAGCCCACTTCTCTCTTTAATTCTTCTTTGTTAACGACATCTTCAGCAGCGTTTTTACGAGTGGTACCACATGCTGATGGGAGCTCTGACTCTAGTCGCGGAGCTGAGGATCACTGGGAACAGTCTGTGTTTTTCCTAATGGCTTCGAAAGCTTCTTGAAGTTGACTTCACTTGGTTCAGTTTGGATCTCATTGGAATTGTACTGGCCGAGAGGGTGAAATATACTGACTGAGGAGGGACAGCTCCGCGGCCACTTCCTCTGGCATTTTCAGTCACTGCGGGAGGGTGTGCGTGGAAGTCTTTACACCAGGAGCTCTGGGTAGAGGAAGTGAGCACGAGGCACCGGGTGGCGCAGGACAGAGACTTCTCGGTGTTCACGCGAGGAGAGGACAGGGTGATAGAGCAGGTGGTGGAGAAGCGAGGGGAAGGAGAGCATTTCATAGGGAGCATCTTGGAGATATCTAAGGTTGCCCTGGGGGTGTCTGGGGAAGTTGACAGCATGTGTGTGTGAGGGGCTGTGCCAGCCTGCAGCCCTGGCACAGTGTCCTGCTTAACCATGTGGGAGAGGCCAGAGCATGTTCTGAGCAGGTGCTGCGCCTTGCATTTCTTTCATGAATTTTCTTCTTGTTGTTTAGTTTCACTTATTTATTTTTTGACAGTTGGTGAAGTCACTTCTCTTGTAGGGAAGGACACAGACATCTGTGAATAGCTTATTTTAAACATTTAAGAAATTAAGACAAAAAAGCTAGAGGACAAAATTTTATCTTAAGAGGAAAGAAATGTATGTATAGAAATGGATAAAATTTGTCAGCACTGATAATATTGGATTCCCCTTGGCATCAAGATGTGTTAAAGGTAAGTATTAAATAATTTTTAAAATGGATTCTGAGCAGTGGCCAGCTTTTAACATAATTATATTGTTACCAATAGGTCTTCTGTATGCCACTTGACAATGCTATTTACCATTCCTTACTTCATTAAGAAACTACTTACATATATTTTGGCAAAATTATGCTTCTTATTTAAAAACGCCAGCCTCTATTTTCACATTGTTTGTTTCTAATCACCCTTTCAAAACCCAGGAACTTTGCCATCTGCACAGCATTAGGCGAAAGTTGACAAATAGTTCTTTGAAATGGTGAAAATGCTATTGTATGTGTGTTTTTCTGAAGTCAACGACATATGGCACATTTCTAATTTTTTCCACTAGGACGTCTGGGCAACTGGCATATATACTTGATAAAAAGAAGTCACAAAATTCTTTATGTAAAAATAGCAAAGGAACAATTGTATTTTGGGTTCATATCTGGTTACATTTTTCAGTTTTTAATGTTTCATGAAGCAAGTCCAGCAGATTGCTTCTGTATTTTGAATTATATTTCTGGATAATAGTCATTCATTCATTAAATAAATTACCATCATGTGTGGCCATAATGTGCTAGCCTGTACTTTAGGCTCTGGGGTGTGTCACTATAAATCAAAGTGGTATTTTTTTCCCCTCAAAAGACTGTTTTAAACACCCTCATTTAATTTGATTTGTTCATGCTTCTCTTAATATAAACAAGCAACAATTTATTAGGAGTCCAAACATTAAGTACAGTGATGCACCTAACTGGAAAACATTTTCTTTCTCTTTGCTATGCTTAGCCTATTAATTTTATTTGATTTTAAACTTTCCATTATTTATTTATGAATATCAAACTATAGATTTTCTAGACTACTGTATTAACCTCTCACAAAGTACTACAAATTAGGTGGTTTAAATCCAGAAATTTATTACCTCACTGTGGACATGCAGATCAGAGCCCTTTGGAAGGCCTGGCAGGGCTGTCGACGCCCTCTTCTCTTCTCTTGTCCACGCCCTCTTCTCTTGTCCACGCCCTCTTCTCTTGTCCACGCCCTCTTCTCTTGTCCACGCCCTCTTCTCTTGTCCACGCCCTCTTCTCTAGTCCACGCCCTCTTCTCTAGTCCACGCCCTCTTCTCTAGTCCACGCTCTCTTCTCTTGTCCACGCCCTCTTCTCTTGTCCACGCCCTCTTCTCTAGTCCACGCCCTCTTCTCTTGTCCACACCCTCTTCTATAGTCCACACCCTCTTCCTTGTGGCATTTGCTGCTGTGCCTGGTGATTCTTGGCTCAGTTTACCTCAACCCAGACTCTTCCTTCATCTTGACATGTTGATACTTTCTGTAACGACACCAGTCAGGTTGTCAGTGTGACCTCATCTTCCCGAAGGACATCTGCCAGGTGCCCGTCTCCATGTATGGCACCTCCTGAGGTCCTGAAGACTGGGACATCAACATGGAACTTGGCAGAGTGGACATCAGCTCATCGCAGTCACAGTGGAGCGGACATGGTTCACTCTGCTCAGGGTAGGCAGTGTGGCGGTTGTTAAAAGAGAAGTACACGTGGGAGTCTAGCTCTAGAGAGCTGGTGGTGGGCCACACGCACAGGGCTGGTAAGGATCTGTGGCCCTGGCTGTTTTCTCTACCTCAAAAGCCAAGAGCAACAGCTACTTGGTATGTACAAGATGCTGCCCTACAACAGCTGTGGGCACCTTGTCCTGGACTGCAGAGGCCCAGGAGAGTGAGGCCCTGGTTATGTCACATTAGGTGACCCCAGAGGGAGCCATGCTTGAGCTCCTGTTCATGGGATGCCCTGCCCACCCTGGTCCATAACAGGAGACCCCCTCTTCAGACCCTATCTTCTTTCTGCCTTTACCTACAGCCACCTTAAGGATGTGCTACAGAACTTGATTAAAAACACTGACATGACTTACATATGTGATGTTTACTAGCAAAAGGTGGTTTCCCAGGTAAACATAGTGACTCATAAGGAAAAGGAGCTCATTATTGAGATTTTTTTTTAAAATCTCTAATTCATCAAAATTCTGGCAACAGGATCTATGTGACATCTCTAAGAATACAGATGAAAATAAACAACAGGTGCTCCACGAATCCATTAGTTCTACAATTAAAAGCAATGTGATACAGAAGTTCTGTGCTATGTTCCTTTACATTATAACAGATTTTCTAATTTGTAGAATGAGTGAAACAATGGGAGTTGGAGATTGCTTTCATTGTAAATGAATCTGAAATTGCAAATCTTACTTTGGCTTTAGGAGTTGCCTGATTAGACTTCAGAACTTGGCACAGAATGTTTGTGTACATGTATTTCAGTGTATCTATTCCTTACATAGTAGGATTCATGGTTATTTCACTTATGAATATGGAGGTCAGTGAGGAGATTCCTCAAAGAACTAGGATTAGAGGTCCCATTTGATCCAGCTATTTCCTTGCTAAGAATATACACAAAAGAATATGTTCTTATTTTTGTGTTTTAGATTCAATTCAATTAATCATTTGTTATTATCCTTGTACCATCTTATTCTACTTATGATAATTGAATTGTTTGATGAGTACTTCTTTTTAAACATTGAATTAGAATAGTATTTTCTTATCTCATATCTTTGCTACTTCATCACATTCAAGAATGTGTGACTGTAAGGTGCACTATTAAGTGCTCATGTGAAACGAAAGATACCGGCAGATAATTTGAAGACATAGATTCAAAGTCATGACCCACTATTAAAGACATTAAGTTGTGAAAGCATATATCTTAAATAAATGCAACATTAGATTCAATAGCAATACACTCATTCTAGCAATGGATATTTAAAGAAATTACTAATTCTCATCATTTTTGTAAAATATAGAACCTGAGTTGTCAGTTATTGAAAACTGGATCTGTTTTAATATGGCTGCTGAATCACAATACCCCAAATCCTGGAGCACTTTTCAAGTATCCATGCATATCAGAATCCTTACCTGCAGAATGAATCAATCAGGAAAGTTGGAGCTCATGGAAGAAGAGGGCCTGCTTTTCTGTACTGTTACCAAATTCCCCAAGTGACTCTTGACTCTCATCAAAGTATAAGCTTTATTCTCCAACATACTTATCTTAACCTCTTTTAGATAAAATTGAAAATATATGCCCTTGATATAGTTGAAAATATTAAATGGTAGCTGCAGGGGTTCCAAAATGTAAATTCAGGGAGTGTAAGACATTCCCTGTGTCTATAGTGAGGTTTGGTGAGGGCTCAGGCTTGAAGCCTGTAAATTAGGGTATTCCTGTGATGGGTGTAGGAAACATGTATTAATCAGAAGTTTTCCTTGCTATTGGAAAGGACACATTTCCTGCAAACATACAAAGGTGAGGAAGTGCAGAGAAGACTTAATGCTTCTGAACAGAAGCTGTGTGCAGAATTGATTGTCACAGCACAGGGATGAACTGGACTCAGAAATGAATTGTGCAGGGGCTGGTGCTGCTCCACACAAACTGATGGTAATGAGGGCTTGTCTGTCATAAGGCTGTGTGGCTGTAATGGAGAAGAGTGATGGGTTTGGGAAGACAGCCAGAGCAAAACACATACATTTGATCGTCTTTAGCTTTGTTCTCTTCTCAAAAGATAACCCAGAGTCCCAATTCCCAACTGCTTTCAGGATAGGAGAGAAGACAGATTGGTAATTTCATGGTCTCACTCTTTTGAATATGTTCAAGAATGTGAGTTGAAAAACACATACAACACAAAGCTTTTGTTTTCACAATGGCGAAGAGATATTTTCAGAAGTCTTTGAGCTGAAGGAAAAATGGCAAAGTACTTGAAGCCCCTACTCCAAAATATGTAATGAATATAAGAGATACTCATACTGAAAAGTGGAATAATACAGATCTGTTACTTAAAACCCAACAGGTAGTGGTGGAGCTGTTGAGCTATGAGTCAAGGTTCATGCTTACTACTTTTCACTGTCTCTAGTTTTGCTTGTCTTTTTGGTCACTAGCCTTCGCAATTCTGTTTTTCACATATTGATCACTGATTATAATGCACTATGGATGTCTTCTTAAATTTAAAAATGACTTTAATTTACAAGTCACATTTTCTTTTCAGATTTTCAGATTACTTTTTGCATTTACTTCATGTTGAGTAAGAAAAATGTCATATTCCAGTGACTTGCTGAAGCTACACAGGTGAAATGTACAGTGAGGGTCTGATCCCAGGTTATTTTGTGTTTGTTTCTGACAGAGCATAATTCCACGTTTTGTGATGTTTCAGTTAATTTATGCATTTTTATCAGTCAGTTCAGGATACTTAATATGATCATCAAATCAAGGACCGGTTATTTCATTGTGTTCAGAAGTAATTATATTCACATGCTTTATTTTTTCACTTTTCTCACCTTCTTTCCCATGTCCTTGGAAGTACATGAACAATAAAAATTTGAATCCAGTATCATAATCTTTTTCCTGTGGCATGAACTAGTGTGTATGTAGTGCCTTCTTTCTCCTTCAGCATTGGTGATATTGGTACCATGAGAGCAGCGTGGTTTATCCAGAGTTACGAAGCAAGTTACTAAGCATCAGATCCACTGCTGAATCCCCTAATAATTCTAGGAAATGAGAGCTTCTTCCCTTTTTATCGCTGATGCTTCAGCTCTTTGTTAGTTCTCCCACTTGCTCTCTTTTCTGTGTCTTCCTTCCTGGAACGATGAGCCTTGGGAATTGGACCATTGGTGGAAATAGATCCATTCTCCTTCGATTCGTTCCTTCCTATCTCCTCAAAATACAGGACCAGACCGGCATAATTTGTCACCTCTCTTCTGATTTATGTCATGTGTATTTACACTGTCAATACACCTATCTTTGTTATAACTAAATTCTGTACAGGGTAGCAGTAAATTATGTAGTTTCAAAATAAATGTGTCTCTGGGGCCGGAGGGTTAGCTCAGTGGTTCCGGCGCCTGCCTCGCAAGCGCAAGGTCCTGAGTTTGATCCCCGGTAACCACATATAATGCTGGACGTGGAGACACGCCCACCAACAATCAACACCGCATACCACAGTGCCGGACGTGGTGGCTCACGCCTGTCATCCCAGCACTCGGGAGGCAGGGACAGGAGGATTGCTGAGTTCGAGGCTTGCCTGGGCACCATAGTGAGCTCAGGGCCAGCCTGAACTACAACGCGAGACCCTGTCTCAAAAAGCAATGTGTCTCATGGCTTTAAATTTGGTGCTTTTATTGAATTTTTAACCTACTGAGATTTTTTTTTAAAATCACCAACAATGAAATAATGTATTTCTATTTTCACAGACTATAGAAATACCCCTGAAAACATAGCCTTGTATCTGTTTTCAGATGATTTCTTTATGATCACTTCATATCTTTGCTTGCATTTTGAATTACATAATATTTACTTAGTGAAATATCAATTATAAGTAGACAACTTTCAGTAGTTTGGTGTCTGTCATGGTTTGGTTTCACCATTAACAAATGAAAGCTGCATAAGGTTTTATAAAATCAGTTTTACTGTTACAAACTCTAGCCAGTAGGAGGCAGAACATCTGCTTGCTTTTCCCACTCCAGCCGTTTTGATGAACCAGATGATCCTATCAATGACCAAGCCACAGATCTTGCCAGATGTTCTTGTTTTCCCTGTTTCATGGCTCTTTTCCCTCAGAATCCAAGGAAATAACAATCAGCACTCTCTTAGAGTCTTTCACAGTATGCTAAACTTTTCCTGTAAATTGTGTGTAGAAAGTTTTTCATTGTTAAAACTTTGCCATCTGAACTTGACATGGTCCAGACGCACTTATTTGTTGATTTAAAGGGAAAAAACATTGCCAAATATTTGGAAACTAAACAGCACATTTGTAAATAATCTGCGTCAGATTGAAAGGCTCAAGGAAAGTTTTATACATATATGAATGACAGTGAATGAACATAAACATGCCTTGTGTTGAAGGTTTTAGAACACAACTACAGCAGTGCTAAGAGGGGAATTTACAGCAGTAAACATAGACCATTAGAAAAGCTCCCTCAGACAGTAATCTGATCTGCCCTGTAAAGAATCTAAAGAAAGGAAATAAACCAAAAACCAAACAGAACGAAGGAGATAATAAATACCAAAGCAGATGAATCTTTACAGGGACAGATGCTGGGGGGAACCAATAAAGCAAAAAGCTAGATTTCGAAAACTGCATTAGGCAGATTTCTATCATTGTAGAAAAAAGAAAAATGA
>PVIC010047369.1:0-13842 GCA_004025085.1 Thryonomys swinderianus | reverse complement strand
TTAGATTTGCTGTCAACAGGACCATGCTAGTTACTGAAACCACACCTTTCTTTTAGCCATGAGCATTTGAAAGAGACTGTCTTTCCTAATTTTCAAAATGAAACTGCAGCCTATACTGGAAGGGAAGATTGAACACCAGGAAAGAGGGCAGATGGTCCCCTCCTGAAATCAAATCACTGTGTCACAAGCCAACTACATTCCTCTAAACAGTTTTCTAGTTTCCAAAATAAAATTTCTCCTGCCTCGGCAGCTGAAAATCCAGGGAACTCTAAATGGGCGGGGTATAACATAAGGGATAAACACATTCATACCTTTATTCATTTTGCCAAGTTTTATATCAGGCAATGTAGTTACAGGAAACTCAAAGACAGAAGAAGTAACGGAGGTGCAGGCTGGGAGAGAACACGCGGGGGCTGTGGCAGGGCCACACACAAGCACGGACAGAGAGGGACTGCACGGTCCAGTAGGAGTTACGGTCACTCATGATAGCGCGAGAGTAAGCTGGGTGGGAGAGGAAATCAAAGAAGCGGGTAACAGGCAGGCTTAAAACTATGTTTTCAGGGACGTGAGGTAAGAGCATGTAGATCAACCTTCTGTCAAGAGCAAAAAGTTGTTGTCTATTCTGAAACTACTTGTTGGGAATTGTGTTATCATAGCATCTAACATTCAGTTCCTGCCAAATACTCAGTATTTCTTTTACATTGTCAAGGATTCATATTCATATTTGCAAGCCTTCCCTAAGAAGGGAAATAAGATGACATGTATGAATTATGCATTTGTTAGGCTTCCTCTCTGTATGAAGCCAGGTAAACAGAAAGGACATAAATATCGTGACACACTTTTACTCCTTGTGGTGACATCATGTTGTGCCTACTTATCCAAGACTAATGTAGGGAATACCTATAGCTGAGGATATTTACACATTGTCCAAAGTATTATTAACATTGTCCAAAAATAATTTAAACCAATTTGTTTATACTTGCTTTCTAGGTTCTTCTGTTAGAAATAACAAAGTTTTTTTCTAGAACTATAGATCATAAAAAGCCTTGAACTTATTTAGATAGACATAAATTGTTTCTCATGTCAGTTAAATGATTCAGAGCATAAAATTTAAGCTCTCTGAGTTTCAGTTTTCTAGAAGAGGAGAATGATAATGTTAGTAGCAATAAAACATTGATAGTATTAATAAAATAATAGAGCCTGTTATTCAAGATAACTTGCTTGTTAAAAACTCTAATATAAGCAATATAGTGTGTGTGTGTGTATTTCTGTATTAGTAAACCATGGTTTACTAATTTGAATGACCTGAATCAAAAACCCACAGTCAAGGTTGGCTGTGTAAGCATGTGCAAAATTATTAGAGAAATCACACCAGAGGATTTGCCAATTAGCACAAGTGTTGCTAGAAATCTATACTGTGAAATAACAAGTAATTCAAATTTGTCACTGACTAGAAAGGCTGTATCAATGCATTGCTCTTTCCCAAATAAAGCATTAGGATATCATTCTCAACAATTCACCTGTCAGAATTCTGCTGGTCTAGATGTGTAGGTATAAGCATCACTTGTGGAATTCTTTGATTTCTGATCCAGATCAAATGTTGATTGGCCCTGACTTGTTGTATTTGTGTAGGATCCAACATACAATTACATTTCATTCATATTTTTGCAGAGTTCTTAAGGGTGTGTGATGATTTGGATTTAGATGTATGATAATATTATGCCCACTTGCTAATTAAACTTTAGGAGTAAATATGGCCTAAGATTTATTTTCATTGTAATACATCACTTCAGAGCCAGAAGATTTACAGGATTTACTTGTTTTTGGTTACCAGTGTCTAAAAGTATTTATAAAGCGACTAAATAATTGAAGATAATGACATATTTATCTTTCCTGTAAGTTGGCAAGTAGTATCTAAAGGAGTGTTATGTGATGAGAAAGCATTCTGAAAGCCAGATTTAGGCAAAATAAAAGTAGCAACATATCCCCTGTTACTATAATGATAATATAGAAGTGTATTATTGACATAGAAATATTTTCATGATATAAACTTCATTAAAAAGTAGATTATAAAATACTGCACTAATTGTTGTGTTTGTCAAAATTTATATGCACAGAAAAACATCTGAAATATATACCAAAATATTCAGAACTTTTGTCTGAAAGATATAATTAGGGATGACTTTATTCTTTTCAATAACTTTACATCCTTTTTCTAATGGCACATATAACTTTTCTATTCATAAAATTAATAATGAAAAATTGTACTTTTATCTCAGATCACAGAACTAGAAAATAAGCTTCCAAATGCACAGGCTGATGAAACCATTTGAATAACTCCAAGCACAAATTCATATCTTCAAGTGGGTTGTGCTTTTTAATGGCTCCAGGAATTTTCATCCCTGTATGTTCATTCAGTTCTTCACTTCGCCAGTGTGGAAAATAGTATGCACTAGAAACCAGCATCAATTTATCTAATTTCCTTAACATTTTAGCACTGCTTCTGTAGTATCGCTCTCCAAGCTTCATGGGTGCTTCTTGTTCATATTAGTTTCTTCAATCTCATATTTTTGATGTGATTCTAATACCATATATTAGATAGGCATTCATATCAGATAGACATATGATAGAAATCATACCAGATTCTTAGAATGAATAGCTGAAAATTTAATGAAGAACATCACAGTCATAGATTACCTTCTTCAAACATCCCTAAAACATTGAAATATATTTCATATACTTGCTACATGGAAATGTTCCATGTTCCCAACATATCCTACCTATTATTTATTTTAAGCTTATCTAGTAGCATCAAGATAAGTTCAAGACAAGAGCATTTCGATTCTTGGCTTCCTTTGTGTGTGCCCTAGGATTTCTCTTGTAGTACTGAGAAATGCTGTGTAACCATCAGTGGAATCATTCACTCAACAAGAGATACCAGCACATGCTAAAACTGTTACGTGAAATTTAAGGGATATTATGGGATCTATGTGAAGCTTAAAAGTATTACTCCACAAAATGCTTGTTCATGATAAATGAAAATGTTTTTCCTCTGGAGAAATCTGGTGCAATTCATCTTAAGAAAGTAATCAAATTTATCTTCCTAAATTATAGAATGACCTGAAATTACATGCCTTCTGACTTGTACAATGTACAACATGGAACAGAAATGTAATAGTTTTGCCAAGAGTATTTAACTTAAATCTAATCAAACACTTAGATTTAACTTCTAATTCACAGAAAATGTAGAGGACAGAGGCCAGGTTAAGAAACATCAGCAAGAAATAATCAGAGAAATCTATATTTTGTGTCAATTTACAAGATAATTAAACTGATTTCTTTCAGAAGTCAGAGTAATAAGGGTATTGGCAATACAGGACTGCTCTAGACATTACAAAGCCAAATGGAAGAATTTGTGTTTGTCTAAAAAGGTAGCTACAAAAGGCATTTTAGAAATAATTGAGGATATTTTAATATGAATTAGTTATTGGATGATATTAGAATTTTGAAATGTTAGATTGAACCCAAGGTTTAACACATTCCAGGAAAACACTATCACTAAGCTGCATTTCAATGTTGAGAACTGCTGAATTTTAAATGTCATTATTGTTACGCTGAATATTGTGATTACTTTAAAGAAGTGAATATTGAATTATTTGTGGAAAAAGACATGTAAACAATTTACTTCTGGATATCCTCTTTCTAAATGAGAGAGACAGAGATAGATAAATAATAATTGCTCAATTTATATATTTTTATATATAATTTAAAATAATGTGCTCTTATTTTAACTAATAATTATGGAATTTACATGGTTTGATACTGCTCATAATAAAAAAGGGGAAAATGAGAAGTTAAGCAAACAAACAAAAGCCAAACCTTTATGTAACTATTTGGCCTTCTGATTCCATTTGCAAACTTCCATCATGAAATAGAATATTAAGAGTATTCCCTTTATGGTTCTTTTGTCTTTAAGCTGCTTCAGAGAAAACAGTTTGAATAGTCTTGTAAATCTGGCCCCGTCTTGAGGGATTTATGGATTTTTTTGGTCTGTTTATAACCTCCTGTAAAGCTTCTGGAACCTTTTGGATTAATCATCAATAAACATTTGCTAAGCACTTCCCAGAGTTCAAGGTAAGTCTGCTAGTCACAGTGGGCTTAATGGTGTTCAGGGTAGATTCAGTCACTGCCTCCAGGGTCAGTGAAATGATTCTGTTCTTTATCCAGTAATGAGATTATTGTATGTGATCTCAACAAGGAAATTCAATCCAACAAATGACTAAATATGTCCCAGGTATAAGGCTGCTCTGCCAAGAGCCTGGATGGGATTGCTTCAAGGGCATGTAGGTTAATAGTGCTGTAGCAAATGTTTACTATGCATGTAATCCAAGGACCTTCTAGGGTCACCCTGTCCTTTGGCCACAGATAAATTACATGCAATTTCCTTCCCATGATTTGTTGAAAGTCCAGCACTTTCTCCCCAGACACTGTGAATTTCTGGGTGTCACAAATTCTTATGGTCCCTCCAGTGACCCCCCCATACAACCACTGAATTAGTTAGACTCTTCATAGTCACTCTGATTCTGATTCTTTCCAACTGCCTCTTTCATCTTAGCCCTTCCTCTGATTTTGTGTGAAAACAGAAGGACTTTCTGTATGAACTCCCTGAGCCATCATTTTGTCAAGAACCATAATTGGGTAAAACCAAAGAAAAAGAAGCCAAAAAGTTAAAAATTCTGTAGGTCATTCATTCCCTTGAAGGAAGCTCTCAATCTTCACTTTTTCCTTGTCTTGAAGTTCAACTTCTCTTGAAAAAATGTCTTTCTTACTTTCGACCTCTCGATCTCTGACTGTTTTAGCATACCCCATGCATTTAAATTTTCCTACATGATCCACCCCTCTCTCTTGCAATAGTACAAGTCCCAACTCTCAGAACTTTAGTGTTAGTTACTCCCTGGGTTACTTGTCATTCAATTCTCTAACCTTAAAATCTGACATAAATACAGCTTTGGGAGAAAGAAGATGGATAAACATTGGACGATGAGGTAAGAGGCTTTGGTACTTGAGTGTGCAAGAGTCCAGAGAGGGTGAAAATCTTTTCCCCAGGGTGAGAGGACGATTTTAATTATTCCTGTGGTTGTAAAAGTGAACTTAATACACCTCCCAAAGACAAAGACCTACCCTCTGGTGAGAGAATGTTCAAAATTTTATGGAAGATCTTTTCCTCATTCTTTCTTAGTGAGCATCTCTCTCTATGGAACAGCACTCCATATGCACATATTCTGCATCTAAGAGTCTATCAAACCATAGACCAGATATTGAGAAGCATTGCTTATGTATTAAACAGATACAGAGTTTTCTCCCAATCGTTCCATAAAATCCAATATAACAACTATTGACCTATTTATATAACATCATGTACTATATGTTATGCCTAATCTGGAGATGATATAAAGTATATAAGAGCATGGGCATAGCTTAGTTGCATATTTTATGCCATTTTATATTAGGGGCTTGACCATTTGGTATGTTTGATATTCCTGTATCCTCCCCACAAATATCAAGGCACGAATGTTTTTCTTCCTTTCACACAAAACGATGCCTCTTCCCATTATACCCCCCACATAATTTATTTAAGCCTTTTTAAGAATTAGAATTAAACTTATTTTTTTCAATACCCAAACAAACCTTTGTTAATAAAATTTCATGCTGTTATTGAGTTCTTGGGCAAGGCCTTCTTCTTCCATAATTTTAATCTTGAAAGTGAAAGATGAGAATAAACTACATTTTATTGTGACCATAAGACCAAGTAGGAATGATTGTGATTAAAAAAAAAAACCAGAAACAGGAAAATGGGTGACAAGATAAGCATAGCAAAGAAAAAAACAAAAAGTTCATTGCATAAAATGGTGGCTATGAAAGCCAATTTGCAAAGCCAGACTAGAACATGGGAGATTAGTATTGTAAAATCCACCAGTGCTGAAACCAAAGGAAAAGTAGAAAAGTCAATGGCCTATCTTATTTGGTTACAAATTCAAAACCTTTTATGTATAGGGCAATTAGGTAAAATTTAAATAAATTATTCAGGCAAGCTTTATAATTTGAACTGTACTTCAAGCTTTAAGGTTAAGAAATCTATGTTCTTTTATGAACCTGAGATGTGCTGACCCCTTCCTGGCTTCATAAGCAGACGCTAAGAAACTAGCCCACCAGTGGTGTGCAGCACAGTATAACATAGAGAACAAGGCATGTGAGACAGTAAGAAAGACTTGATTCAACTTGATGTTTCTAGCCCCAAAGGAGCCTGCAGCTTCCAGGTAAATGACTCGAAGCTGGCTAGTTTGGGCCCCAGCAATTCTGATGAAACACTCTCATGCCGCCAGGGAAGTGAAGGCTAGATCAGTTTATTATACATGGCGAAATGCTATCTGACCAACCAGGGGAACTATAGCTCAGGGCCCAATTAAAGCAGAAAGCAGCATCAAATTCTACCTTCACAGGTCTAGAGCAAATTCTGAGAGTCCTGTGCGAGGGGGATTAGTGATGTCTTTCCGCAGTCTTCTGCAGGAGCTGAAGCCCTCCCTGATGCTTAGGCTTTCACTTAAGGAACAATCGTAGCTACTTCTGGTACAGAAAAGGGCAACTTCATGTTCTGGCAAAGTTTTGAGATTATTAAAACAATTTCCCTATGGCTTTATTAGAGTAGCTATCAGGCTGATCATCCTACATGCGATGTTATTGGTTCTTTAGATTTCTAATGAACCTTAATCAAACATTTGGTTTCCTAAATTAATTACTTTTGAGGGAATTTCTTGATATTTCTGAGAACTTTGCTTGAAATAGTTTATTAAGTAAATGTGCAAAAATATTGAATAAATGGATAAGGTAATACTTTTAATTTTTTTGACAAACAAAATTGTTGCTAGAACATACAATAGACTCATTTCTCAGTTACATCCTAGGCACAGGGCTGCAAAATGGATGCATAACCTCTACTTCAATTAAACAATAGTAGAAATACTTAAGGGAGCAATAGTTAGCTGAAGAATTTCTCAAATCTTTACAAGATTTTAATGGATCCTACTAAGAACATTAATAAATCTTTGAGATAGCAAGCTTCATTATCCACTCCAGTTCTTGGTAAATGGATTTCGAGTTCTAACAGTTTTGATTTTGAAAAGTCCGCCCCATCACTTCCAAATTCTATGGAATGGAGGATACACACTGAAAAAGAATCAAGTGGCTACAGGTGTCACTGTGGTTACTCAGAACCTGGTGTCATTTTTTTAAAAAATTTGAATCTTTGCTCAAATTATATATGGACATCATGATCACACACAATATTGTGAATTTGTACCAGCATATGACACAATTTAATTCACACTTTTCCCATTCCCCCACCTACCCTATAGCCCCTGCTCCCTAAATGCTATTTCTATTATATCAATATTTCCCCCATTTTACTTACTCCTACACCCCATTTCCCTTTGAATATTTTCTTTTTCACAGTATCTACCATATATTCTAGAGCTCATTTACATCTTCAGTTTCTCATACCAGAGAAAAAATATGATATTTTAAACATGGACTTTATCTACTGGTGAGCATAGAACACACAAGTACCTTGACTGAGTAAATCTTGATTACTATGAAGAAGTAGCTACCAGAAAACCATTTTTAAGATTAAGATCAAACCTTTTTAAAGAAATAAAAACTATTAATGTATCATTAGAAATTAAAAATCTAATAAAGTAAAAAGCAACCATTATGTCCAAAGAACTGTTTATACATTTTAGAAGTCCATACTTCTGTTTTTTTTTCTGCAACTATGCTTTAGTCTCTATTCCATTATGTTTAAAGTTACGCACATATATGGAGAGCTTTGATATTTGCTTCATCTGGAAATAATTCTAAAACTGCAAGATTAGAAAAGTCTTCAATAGCTGAACAGTCTGCAGCTCACAGGAAACAGCAGATGTCTTTGAGCTATAAAAATAAATATCTGATATATTGGTGAGATATTCATATTAATATTTGGAGCCGGGAAAAGAAGACACATAACCATGCATATTTTTGGTGTTTGTTACCTCTACTTTCAGAGAAGATAGGATAGGAAATAATCGCTTCTTAAATAACACTCCAGCTTATTTTAAAAACACTAACTTTAAGCTGATGTGTCTCAATATTATCAAGTCTGATCTGAAGTCATGATTTGCGAGGATGCAAAGAGACACAGGTAATTGGAAAAGCTTGACTCATTGCAGTAAGCAGAGCAACATTATTTTGACAATGAAAAATACCCAGGTATAATTTTTTTTAAAGAAAGTTATGTCTAGAATAGACCTTGTAATTATCAAGAGGAAGATAGGGAAGGTATTCCACTAGAAACGGGGGAGGGGGGGCACTTCTATGACATTTTTTGTTATTTTCAGAGGAAATACTATTTACCAGGAATAAACTAGATCATTTCCCATTTGAAAAATATACCTACCCCAGAAGCCTTGCATGAGACTTTAGGATTAGGAGTTGGGCTCCTGGATGAGGTCAGCCCCTGGGCTCCTTAGCTAACTATCACAACAGCCAGATACCATCTCAGGGGACCATCTCTCCTCATGGCAATAGCACCAACTCATCCCCAACTCAAGTAATGACATAAAAATTTAAGTGAAGATGTTTTTAGACCTGTGCTCCAATTGGGGAGGGTGGTAAGATAAAAGCTAATCGAATTATTCTAAAAGGGACTGGATTCCCTGCGTACCACTGACGTAACTTTGAATTCCAAGACTGACCCATTGCATCAGCTGTCACCCTTGTTTCAGATGATAATGCGGTGATGGCAATATAGTCACTGTCTTCAAGATGCAACATTCTGCTAATGATGTTATGAACTTTCATTATAGGCCTGCTCTTAATGTCTGAGGATCCACACACTTTCACTGTGAAAGAATTCATCATTCATTTAATTGTCCTACATGCTGTGTTACTTGTGTGTGTGTGTGTGTGTGTGTGTGTGTGTGTGTGTGTGTGTGTGTGTGTGTACATGTGAGTAATTCTAGATTTTCTTGTGAACTGTAGAACCAGTTTTCCAGCATTCAAATGAGCAGGAGACTGGGAAGTGTGATTGTTGGTTCTTCTTCCATTCTCTGTCACAATGTACGATACATTTATATTCTTTTTTGAAAGAAGGATGACTTCACCACCTGAAATACAACCTTTTCCTTCATCATTTAACCCAACCAAATAATTCAATATGGCTACAAAGTGATTATGAATATTTTTATTTCTGTGAGGATACTAAAATCTGTGTTGACACGCTTGCTCAAATTGTCAAAAATCTCAAAAAAGTACAGATACGAAACTCCTCTAAAATGTCTTACACTGAGATATTATTGCACTCTACCAAAATGTGATCTTTAATCCCATTGATAACATGATTGTAAATATATAATGAATAAGTAAACATGGCTACATTAATTTTGACACTTCTTTGAAAAAAAAATACCTATACTTCTGCATTGTTCCAGTTGTTTTAAATGTGTGAAAACTTATATATTGAAAAGTAAAATCACTACTTCTGATCTTATGGATGAAAAGGGGTGATGTTATCTTTTCCAGATTATTTATAGAGAAATAGAAAAACACACATTATGCACACACATGGTACCCAAACTGTCCACTTATTCAGAATGTTTGGCCGTGTCACTGTTTTCCTGCTTTAGTTTAGAAGAAATGGCTCATTCCAGGGACATGGCTCATTTGTTTGATTCAGAAGTGACACTGTTTTTCAACAACATGTGAAAATATATAGATGTCGTTCCAAATATTAAGTACTTTTAAGCCCTCTAAAACCTACTATAATGTTTAAGTTAAAATATAAATAATGTTAGGGGAAGTAAATAGTTTAAAACAGAACATGTTTGGTCTTCACGAAATTTGCCTGTATGTTACATACAGTATAGAGCAGTTATTTGAAATTTGGCCAAGAAAGTTAATCTGCAAATGTAGTTTCAAGTTAGTTTTTATCCTTCTAAGTCTTAAGTGACTTACTCTAGACTGACTTTTGCCACTAATTCCTAATAGTCTTTGTTTAGGATTGAGTTCATTCTGCATAGCTGTCCAATTCTAGTTGTATTTTATAAAATGCTTAGTGTGTTACTTGACTTATCAATTTTTAAGCTTCTCATTATTCCTAAAGTGGCTTTGAAATGGGGGAGAATGGTGAAGGTAAAATGATTAAATCATCTAGTTTAATTAAGTCCAGTAAATAAATTTGAAAAACAATTATCACATAAAGTATATACAGGCCAAACACAATAAGAATATACTGAAGTTACAAAACCCTTTATAAAAATTATAATCCACATTATAGTAACTATATGTACATTGCTTACTCATTATCAACATAACAGGTGCTTTTCTTAGCAATTCTTTTAGGGAAGCTTAGGTTTAAAGAAAAGCTGAGCATAAAGTTTCATGTGTGCTTGAACACAGAGTCATCGTTTCCCTACTACACCATCTGCCAACATCGTGATAGGTCTGCTACAGTGAGTGCGTGGACATGTTATTGTCAGCAAAAGGCCATAGTTTACATTAGACCCCAAACCGGCATCACACATTGAATGGCTGTTGACAAATATGTAATGGTAAGTACCCACCCCTGTAGTCTAACACAGAATAGCTCCATTGTCCTGAAAATCTTTTGTGTCTGCCTATTCATTCTGACCTCCTAACCTCTAGCAAGCACTGACCTTTTTACTATTTTCAGTTTTGACTTTTCAAAACCAAATAGGATATAACCTTTTCAGGTTGACTTTTTTCACTTACTAATACCCACTTCAGTTTCCTCCGTGGCTTTTCATGGCATGACAAGCTCATTTCTTTTGAGTACTGATTAATACTGCATTTTTCTGGAAGTACCTAAGTTTATTTTTGCATTTGCCTGCTGAGGGACAGCAAGGTTGCTTCTAAATCAAGAGTTGAAGGATTTGGTAAGAAGGATCAAATCCCAGCATCTGGTTCAGTATTGGGAGACTGGCCCATCACGCCTAACACATTATGATATGGCACATTCCTCTTTTCTAGAACATTAAAATTTCTTGAGTTGTTTTTAAATGGAAATGTTTCCTTTAATTCTGCACCCTGCAAGGTATTCTTTCTCTAAGATAAATAAAAAAATATTTACAAATGACGATTTTTACGAAAAGACTTCAGGAGGAAGGTATAATTATCTTTAGTTTATTTTGTCCTAAGTAGTCATCAATTAAGAGTTGAAGGATTTACTTATAACTGTGGTAGGAAATTTCTCTCTCTCTCTCTCTCTCTCTCTCTCTGTGTGTGGTGTTAATGATTAAATTCTTGGTAATAATGCTAACTTATTTTAATCTCTTCCTTGAAGCATTAACATTTGTTATTTTTGAAGTAATTAAAAGTTAAATAATACAACCTGAATAAAAGTAAAATTTAAAAATATCTATGTTAAGTGTTGTTTAATAGCTTCTTAGCTTCTTTTATAATTACTGTTACACTTCACTTCACATTTTTTCTGGTCCTCCGTTAAGTACTTCAGGATTTTTCAAGCCACTTAAGTAATAGTTTTTACACTGGCTTGCATTAAGAAATTTGCAGGGAGAAGGCAATCCTTTAATATAAACAAATTATTTTCGGGCAGTTAGCAAGAATAAGATTACATCCTTCAGGAAATTCATGAGTAATTTTCCTATCCAGTGAAAGAATAGATGAAGGGAGGTTTGATGAAGTGTATCCTAATCTCTCTTCTTGTCACATTAGATTCATTTAAATATCAAAATTCAAAATGCATCTTGTAAAGAAATAAGATCACACACACACATCAATGGTCAAGTATACATGGAAAAGCAATGTATTTCTGTACAAGAAGCTTTAATAAGAAAATGGTTCGATTCACTGAAGATATCTGAGGTTGAACAAATCCAACCCAAGTTAAGGGCCTTAAGGGAAGTGCATCTGTACTCAAAATTTCTCCCTCACAATACTCTTTCAGTTGCATCTGTGATAAATATCAGCTGGTAATTCATTAAGTCAACGTTATGTATGTTTATTCCCTACTAATTGCTAAGCACTCTCCTATCCTGAGCACTGAATCAAGGGCATCAGGTGACAGATTTTGCAAAGCCTGCAGGCTGCTGGATTAGAGGGGAGAGAAGAATCTGGACAGATCAGCAGTAAGATAATAAGGTAACCCGAAATAATGATGTTACATGAAAATGCACAAGGACTCGAGCCTACTTTAACTTTCAAATTAAATATTAAACACTCAAAATGTATTATTTAATAGTATTGCTTACATTATTCACATCATGTATACCACATATATAAAACCAAAACATAGGTTCTTAAAAATCTAGCCAAAGAAAAGTCCTTTGCAGCTCCTATATTCCTTTCTGACCTCCATTTTTCCTTCACCTGGGGTTGGCACCATTTTATTTTATTTTTAATTGATTTTATTGGTACATTTTATATGTACATTTTGATCCCATTTGGCATTAAGAGTTTGTACCTGTACATGACACATCTTGTTTTTTTAATTGAATTCTTTGTTGATACATTTTATATACCGCCCACAATCACACACAACATTGGAGAATTTGTACCAGGATATGAACAAGTTAATTCTCACTTTTACCCACATCCCTACCCACCCCCTGTATACATGCTCTTTTATTTTCTTTCAGAATCATATTTATTCCTTCCCCTCATTACATTCCCACACCAAATTCCCTTTGGATATTTCCTATTTTACAAAAACTATCATACATTCTAGTACTCATTTACATCTACAAGTGCTCATATCAGAAAAGATCCGGTATTTGCCTATCTGTGATCTATTTATTTTACTTATTAGTGTGGCCTCCAGGCGTATCCATTTGCACATAAATGAGTGAATCTTGTCATTCATTATGGCAGAGAAATACTCCATTTTATAAAAACAAAACTGCATCTTCTTTATCCAGTATCCAGTTGATGAGCATTTGGTTTGTTTCCAAGATTGGGCTATTATGAACTGAGCTGCTATGAACAAGGGTGTGCATCTGTCTTTCCAGTGACACGACACATCTTAATTGTCATGTTTCCCTCTTTCCTCAACCTCTATATACATAAGCTTTGTTTCTTTTCTTTTTTACCATCAAGTTTTTTCTTTTCCTTCTTTACTTCCCTACTACCCTTTCCCTTGTCCTTTTGTGCATTTTCTTCATATTTCACATTACTTATCATATATTTTGGTATTCATTTGCACCTTCAGTTTTTCATACTAGAGGGAAAAACTAGAGTTTTTCATACTAGCATAAGGCATACTATTGCCTTATTTATTTCACTTATTAGTATGCCCCCAAAGTACATTCATTTCAGTATACATGACTCAAATTTATCATTCTTTATGGCTGAGTAATACTTTATTTTTTAAAAAACATATCTTCTTTATCCATTCTTCACTTGATGGATAGTTGAGCTGTTTCCAATATTTACCTATCACAAACTGAGCTGCTCTAAGCATGGGTGCTTGTACCTTGCTGTGATATGATTCTTTGAATTCTTTCATTTTTATACCTAGCAGGGGAATAGCAGTCTCAACTGGGACATCAAGTCCTACTTTTTTTTAATTGAATTCTTTATTTATATACATCTCAAAATTTATATACATCTCAAAATCACATATAACATTGGGAAATTTGTACCAGTATATGCCACAAGTTAATTCTCATTTTTACCCATATCCCTACCCACTCCCCCTCCTCCCCCCTTTATACATGCTCTTTTATTTTCTTTCTGTATCATATTTATTCCTTCCCCTCATCACATTCCCAC
>PVIC010047368.1:0-13898 GCA_004025085.1 Thryonomys swinderianus | reverse complement strand
AGGTGTGGGTGGGTAGGGATATTGGTAAAAATGAGAATTAACTTGTGTCATATACTGGTTCAAATTCCCCAATGTTATATGTGATTTTGAGATGTATATAAATTGTACCAATAAAGAATACAATTTTTAGCCGGGCGTGGTGGCTCACGCCTGTCATCCCAGCACTCGGGAGGCAGAGGCAGGAGGATTGCTGAGTTCGAGGCTTGCCTGGGCTCCATAGTGAGCTCAGGGCCAGCCTGAACTACAAAGCAAGACCCTGTCTTAAAAAAAAAAAAAAAGAATTCAATTTTTTAAAAAAGATGTGTTTTTTTTTTTATAAAATGGAGTATTAGTCTGCTATAAAGAATGACAAGATCTATCACTTCTCAGCCTTTTGGCTAAGATCAAGTGAAGAATGACAAGATCGATCCATTTAGGTGCAAATGGAGACACTTGGAGGATATACTAATAAATGAAATCAATAGATCACAGATAGACAATTTCCAGATCTTCTCTTTGGCATGAACACCTATAGATGCAAATGAACTCTAGAAAGTAGGACAGCTTTTATAGAGTCGAAAATTTCTATAGAAACTTGTTGTGGGAATGTTATGAGGGAAAGGAATAAATATGATACAGAAAGAAAATAAAAGAATATGTATAAAGGGGGTGAGGAGGTGTGGGTGGGTAGGGATATGGGTAAAAATGAGAATTAACTTCTGTCATATACTGGTATAAATTCCCCAAAGTTATACGTGATTTTGAGATGTACATAAATTGTACCAATAAAGAATTCAATTAAAATAAAAAAACTCAGCAGTGTCTATCCAAAATACAGCCTTATTTTATTTTTTAAATGCTATTTATTATTTTACAAAAGTAGTTATCATATAATTTCTCCCATAATGACCCATCACAAAGGTTTTCCCATAAACTTCCTAGGTAATAAAAATATTGGGGCTAAAAGTAAATTTAGAACCCCCCCCCAAAAAAAATAATGGAACTATGGAGCTCAGTTAATTTACATAATCTGCCATCATCTAATGAAGGAAACCTAGCCACAACTCCACACTGATTTTCCAGGATTGACTCTGGGCCACAAGACTGTGCCAACTTTGATGGTCTCCCAAATGGAGCTCCTAAGCATCTCAGGAATCTCAGTGGCAGCAACTGTGGCTTGTTGACAGTTAATTGACACAGCACCTACCCCACCTTCATTATTTCCAATAGTTGGCCTTGTTTTCAATTCATTGAAGGACCTGGGGCTGAATCCCATCATTGTCCCTCTCATTTTCAAGCAGGGAGACAAAACGAAGAGACTGTGCCAACATCGAGAACTCCCTGAGCTCACTTGGGAGAGGTGGACCCATCAACTCTTATGTGTTTCCCATTACTCAGGATGTCACTGGATATCCCTCACTAGATGGTCCTGTTGGCTTAATAATGGATTTTAAAGCCCTGCCTTTAAACTTTAGCAGCCACTCCAGGTTTATAGGAAAACAGAAAGAAACAGTCTTAATTTCTGTCTATATGATTTCACTGGCCTTCTTAGCTCAAGATTCACACTTCCTAAAGTTGGATCACCACTCTGCTCTCTCACATGTCCAGACAGTGTTTTTGGTGACCCCCCAATACTTACCTTCAGAGTTGTTTCCAACTCCGGACCACTAAAGAATAGAACATGTCCTAACTTGTCACATGGATTCCTCAGAACTTCCTGAGGATTTGTCAAAGCTACAGATGAAGGATATGATGACTCCCTGTCTGAGGCTACAGTGCTTTGAGAGAACCAGGACCTGGTGGACATGGATGACACACTCAAGCAGAGTGAGCAGGGTGTAGACAGGTGTGTGGCACACTACAGTGGTTTGGGCAGATTGTAGGTGTGTCTCAAGAGAAGGTGCCATAGCTTGACACTGTGGGAAACAGGGGAAGGGGAAGTTACCAGAACTTCTGCAGTTAAGTTCTCATCTCCTGTGAGCCTGATAACACAAGGCAAATTAATAAATAGACAGAAATGAGACTTAGAGAAGAAACTGAGCTTGGGCCCTATCCATGTTACTCTGGTAGCAAGAACAGCAAGCCCTGAGCTTTCCACACTGAGTAACAGAAGACTTGGATGGCTGGGCAGATGTCCATAGTCCTTAAATTATGGAGATGAAGATCCTGCTGTAGTTCTGGCCTGGAGCCTCACAGTGTGTGGGACCCCTGGGGTCTTTGGTGTTATAGCAGGTGAAGATAAAGGTCTGGGTATCTCCTAGCTGGTCTTCAGGCAAGAAAACTTGGCCCATTCATAGTCCCAGTTGTGCAGTAGGGTTGCTCTTTATAGACACAAATGACTGTGAAAGGGACCATTGTTCCTCATCTCCAAGTGCTGAACCTAGGGGCAGCAAGGACACAGCCAAAGTCTGTGAAGAAGGTAGTGCTGAGGGCTGCTATGACTTCACCCCAGTGAAGTTGCTTCTGATGGCTTGAGTCCAGAAAGCAAGGGAAGCAGATGATGTGGTTCATCCAGAGATTTCAGGGCAGAACAGGGGCTGCAGAAGGATTGGACAAAGGTCACAAGTAGGACATGGTCACTACAAAGGATGAGCAAAGGCACAGGGTATGTGGGCTCAGCATCAGTACATGGTCCTCCCCTCTTCCTACCATCACCCTGTGGCCCGATGCACAGGGCCACATTTCTTGGGGTAACACAACAAATTCCTATAGACCAATGTGTTCCAGCAGCCTCTGAATATACTGAGGATGTTCTGTCTTTTCAGCCCCCAAAACCACCCCTCCTCTGATCTCTGACTTGTGTTTGAGAAAAGTGAAATGCAGTGTGGTGACTTGCTTACTCCTGAATTGTTGGGAACAGTCCTGTTTGGGAGAAATAATTGGAAGGTCAAACCTACCAGGCCTTCCCACAGACAGACTTTGGACTTAACTATGTTGCAAAAGAATACTGTTTGGGAGGAATAATTGGAATGCCCTTACTGTCTGCCTGCCACATTGCGCTCAGCTCAACTTCACCTTGGATAACAACAAGGACTCTGGTCGTCACACATGCTGTGATGCTTCAAGGTAAAGGTAGAACTGCTCCATTACCCGTGTTCACCCTGCCTTCTGAGTCTTTGTTACAGTGTAGCCTGGATCAGGCACAAACCCAGTTTCTCTAAGCCTCATATTATTTCACTGTGTACCATCTACTCACAGACCAGAACCTAAATCCAAAGGTCCTAGTTACATTTCCTTTCCCTGGATCCCACAATGACTCTAAACAGTCCACAGATAATGGAAAGGTCAGAGTGAACTCTGAACACAAAACACCAAGAGGCTGCACTCCAAGATTTTCATTTTGTCACTTGTACTGTTAAGGGAAGAAGTGCAAGTACAGTTAAAAAAAAAAAAAAAACTCTGAAAGAAATTCCAAGAAGCATCTTCTATCTATCTGATAAGTACAATCATGCCCATGGTTGTAGAAACCTATATAGACCTGAGTCTATATAGGTTTTCCTGCCCAGTGTGGAAAACTACTGAATTCGTCTGACACTCAGTTTTCCTAATGAAAACTAAGGGGGTAAATGGTGGTGAGGGCTTAGTAAATGAGTTCCAATGCTGTTTTCAGGTCCAAAACTGTATTTATGAAATATCTTGACTGGCAATAGGAGAAATGCATGTGGAAAAGAAAGGTCAAGCAAGCATTAAGGGACAACATAAGCACTTAGTCATCAGGCAGTGGTAATTACAGAAGACCATGCATAATCCTAGAGGGGCCGGATGCCCAAGGCTCAGGAACCAGATGCCCCCGGCCGGGAAGGAATGAGATCACCCCATATAGATGTCAGAAAAGGGGAAATGAAAAGGCTCAAGTTCTGGATGAGTTGACACGAAGCCCATGGTGGTGGTGGAGGAGGTGGGATTCTCACCGTAGAGCAGGGGAGATTCAACTTGGGGTTCAGGCCAGCAGGAGCCCAGCTTTGGATTGTGATCATGCCGATGAATGATCTGAGTGTTGAGGTGCTGGTCTGAGCACTGTAGTCTTCACTTGAAGCAGTATTTTAGGAAAACAGAGTATTTGTGTGGGAAGGGTCCAAGTTTCTAGTTTAGCAAGAATGACATATAAATGGGATTTTGGAATCATCTCCAGCTAGAGAGTAAGCTGGTTGTACATGTTCAAAGAAATGGCAAAAAATAAAAGAAAAGTTAACCTAGAATATTTGAGAAAGAAAAGAGAAACATCTGGCACACTGGATCTGTTTCCTGTACACTTCTACTTTCAAAAACACTAAAAGTGAGCTTAGAGTCTCCTTTCCCTGCTCTTTGCTGTTGCTACTCTGACCTGGGAAGGACATCCTAGAAGCATGGTGCATGCTCCAGCCCCAAGTCGCTCCTGCAGTGGCTGGGAAGGGCAGTCATCAAGTTCCTGTTTTCCTACAGATACTCCCCTCACCTCAGATACTCAGTCTCAGTCTATTTGTGTTGCAACAGCTATATACCACAGGCTGGGTCCTTTAAGAAGAAGGAGGGTTTCTATAGCTACAATTCTGGAGGTCAGAGAGCAGGACATCCTTCCCAAATGTCTTTCCCATGTGCCTGCACAGTGACACTCTGGGGTTTCCAGCCTAATAAGAGAGAACAGCCCAGAGGACCCACTGAGGGTCGCAGACAGTGTGACATTCACATAGAAAATTGGCCCATGTTTGTTTTCTCCTTTGCTGGCATGGGGGAGGAGTTGGGGCCTCCTGCACCGCAGCCCAAACCCATTTTTGTCCGGTGAGTCTCCCTCTGAGTTCACTGTCTTTTGTTATGTCAGGAAGAGAAGCAGCCAAAAAGAAGAGAGAGGAGAAACTCCTGGACTCCCCCAGCAAAGCCAGGCTTTCACCCAAGTGTGCTTCTCCCAGTCCTGAAAGCAGGTGTGCCCTGCTTGCATCCCCAGGTGGTAAACTAGTCCTGCACCCCAAATGCACACAGTATCTTTGTCTCCCCAAACCTCTCCTCTGCCAGCACCTGGGCAGCTCTGCATGTGAATTTACTGCAGGCCTTCTGCAGTGCCTGGTGCCACCAAACTGCACACCATGGAGTGCTTCCTTCCACTGACTGGACAGAGCAGACCAGAGTCGCTGTTCCTGTGCTCATGTGGATGACTCCAGCCCAAGCAGACTTCATGTGCCCCTCACCCTTGTGATGAGTCCTCATCTCTGCTCACACATACAGTCCCTGAGTGTGAGTCTGTGCATACAGTGTGAACTGTTGTCACACGTGGTTCTCCTTGGCTGAAGTGCAGCTCTTCCTGGGCACTCCACATCTTCAGGGCTGCCTCGACTGAGCTACATGTCTTCCAGGAGTGGAGGAGAACCAGGCAGAGTTGATGGTGGAAGCCATATGGGCGGAAGTGGCTGCTGCTCCCAAGGCAAGCTCAATAGACTGTAGGGGTTCATGTCTTCCATGTCCTCAGAATCTTTCTGCCTGTATCCTGGCAACTTCCTGGGTCCCATCCCCTCCTTGCGAGGGCCCTCAAGGTTGAATGGGCCTCCAAGGTTAGGGCACCAGGAGGATATGAACGTGAGGTTCTGGTTCGGTCTCAGCCCTCTCCGTTCCACAGCTCAGGAAGGAGATTCCGCCAGAGCCAGTGTGGATGCTGCTCTTGGTCAGGCCTCACACCCCAGTTCCTCCTGTTCTTCCCTCACTTTGTCCACCGACGTCAGGAGCAGCTACCCACCTCATTCTGTTCATCAGTTAATAAACACATCCCAGGGTATCAGACATATCTGAGGGGAGAATCCAAGGGTGGTATTTTGATATCTCTAGTCACATCATGCCATGGGATATTGGTGCTCTAAGCACAGTAGGAAGCCAATCCAGAAACCCCAAATGGGACCCAGAAAATTCATTTTATGATTATTTCCCCAGAATAACTCTAAGGACTCAAATCTATTACTCAGGGTTCTCCAGAAAGCTAGAATCAATAAAACATAACCAGCTATGACCAAAATGCACAGTGAATGTTCAAATAAACTTAATTACAGTAAAAGACACATTCCTATGAATCCCCCTCAGAATCCTTCCCCTTACTTCACACAATTACCCCATCATTCTTGCCACTTTCTGCAGCAGCCCTGGAAGCCCTCTTTCCTGAGCATCTTTATGAGATATGACCAAACAAGTGGCAAATGTGAATGTCAAGTGCCACCCACCAAAAAGGCACCCCCTAAGAAGCATGACTCTCTGTCCACATCCTCCTCACTCACCACATCTGGCATGACACTGCTTTGGCTCTTCCCCACAGTCAAAATAATCTTGAAAGGGAAATATTTTGAATTGATATGGGTCATTGGGGAAGCCAGGACAATGCAACTAAAGACATTCAGACAAGAGAATTGCCAGGACTGTTGCACAAAGTACCAAGAGTTATGGGATAAGTGTGTTCAAAGTGAAAGTAAGGATTTTAAGGGGGATTTATAGAAACATGTCTTTTACCATAAGACATTTTTTAATTTAATAATTCAGTGTATTTTCTGATCACACTTCATATCTATCTGTAGACCTCTCTATATTCCACATGTATAAATAAATAAATAAATATATATATATATATATGTATACACATATGTATGTGTACATGTGTGGGGATGAGAGAGACTGGGAAATTTCCTCATGTGATTTGTGGGATTGTCAATCCAACGAGCTAGAGATACAGTTAAGTCCATCTTGCAGGTTTAAGTCTGACATCTACAGAGTAAGGTGGACTAGAAACCCAGGCTGGTCTCCAGCCTTGGGGTAGGATTATCCACTGGGGAAGCTGGGACTTGCTCTTTTGACCTTCAGGCCACAAGTCAACTAGCAATGTGCCCACTGGAGGAGGCTTTAGTTTTGATTTTTAGCTTCCAGGATAGAGGATCACCTCTATAACTGAAGTTGACTGACTTGGGTCTGGTCACTTCTGTAAATTCATCACTTCTTAGAGGACGGCGAGATGGATGGGTGACCAAGCAAGTAGATGCCACCAGGTAGCTCAGTACACATTTACATTCAATTGCTAGAGGCTTCAAATGATAAAGATTAGAAAGCTGGTAATCTTCCCTTTGTGTTTTGGGCACAGTCCTTGAAAACCGAGTATGGTACACAGCAGGTGAAGTGGGCTTTGGTTTTCATCCTTCCTAAGGGATTGTAGTGAACAGAACTGAGATGCCTGAGTTAATAGCCAAGGAGCAGGATTTTTCATGGCATGCTTACTAGGGGCCAGAGATTATATTAAATATCCACTCATTGACTAATTAAAACCCTATAAGAGTTACTACCATGGTATAGAAAATAGATACACAGAGTACCTGTGGGAATTTTCCAGTTCTAAAGACAGTGAGTGGTGGAGCCAGGAATCAGACATAAGCAGTCGGATTTCAGAACCAGTGAACTTCAGAGAGACAGGAGAAGAAGTAACACCAACACCCAAGCTCCCTGTGGTTCCTGGGGAAGGAAGTCCCTGGTGCTGCTGGATTAGCTGCCGTGAAAGACAGGGTAACAGTCAGGTGCTCTCCGTGAAAAAACTGATTCATCTCAACTGGGAGCAGCAAGAGAAATAAGCATAATAGTAGGCCAAAAGAGGCCTATTTTATGAAGTTAGACACATAGTAATATACTGTATAACACAGCTCTTTATGTACTATACTGTGTGTATGGGTGTACATTCATGTGTATGTGTGATAAGAAATTGTTATGATGGTGTTTCAGGACATGTTATATCTCCAGGGTAGAAAGCAGAAATTAAAAACAAACAGAAGGCCCAACATAATGATACTTAGGAGGTCTAACTTGACCTTTGCCAGGAGAAAAGAAAGATGTGTTTTTAGAACATGAAGGTCACGAATAGCAAGCCCAGGATTTGTTGGATTTGTTTGTGTTAATTGGAAAGAGAAGAGGGGGAGGAACATGGGTTCTAGTTTTGGAGAAGGTGGTTTCTGTCCCTTCCACAGTGTTTCCCAGGGATCATCTTGTCGTTCTGTCTGACTCAGGGGCTCTGCTCCAGCACGTGTCCCCAGGCCCAAACCTGATGCCCTCTGTTCCAACCAGCTGAGAGGCAACTCGCTTTCCACAGCCAGGCCAGGCGGGCATGTGTAGGAGCCACCGAGGGATTGTCCAGCAGTGCTCACAGAGTTCTGCCAGCACTTCAGGGCCTTATTCCGAGAGCCCAACTAGGATCATGTGTGTTTTTAGCAGCTGAGGTGATTAAGTTAAGTAGCCTGCTACATGTGAGATTTTGCAATCCTTTCTCTAAATATCAAAACACAATTTTAGTATCTAGGACAAGCTGGGCACAACACTCACCCAGAGCTGAAGGATGCAAAGGGCTTTCCCCTCTGCCTGGCAAAGATCCCAGCCCTCTGCATCCTGTTCCACCTCACCACCTTCATAAAACTTCCCACCCAGGCCTGGCCACCACAGCCTGTGTACCCCTGAGTGTGACACTGCCATCCCACACATGATGCTCAGACACCAGTCTCCCACGTGTGACTGCAGACACAACAAGAATTTCCTCTTTCCATGGAAAAATTATCAGAGCCCACAGACTTTGTTTTGTCCTCTCAGTATTTAAATGCAATAGCTTCTGCTCTGTTTTTTTAATATATGGAAAATAAAAATAATATAGCTTTTCTATTTGAAGGTATAAATATGAGAACAATTAAAGGGAATTTTGCAAGGATACAGCATCTAGAAAACATGGAGTTTCTTTTCGCTAAGAGTGTTAATATCTAACAGAGAACAGAAGTGCAAGGGGTCCAATTTGAGAAACTTCAGTAGTAAGGAGGGCAGGAAGGTAACAGCATCACAACATGAATGCCCGCTCGTCGCTCCTAGTGGCCCCAGACCTGCTCAGTGCAGCATGGAGAAAGGCTAGGGTGCCGGAGGATGAGGATGGGAGCTGTCCCCACTGCCCACTGTCCCATTAGACTTGCTTCCTTCCTGTGGGGCCATCTCTGCAGCCCAGGGAAGAGGAAGGTCATGAGGGATCTGCATGGAACATGTTTCCAGAGGCCTCTGCAGCCCCTGCAGGCCAGGGTGTCTTGTCTGCAGTGTCATGACAGTGCAGAACTCCACGATTCTCAGCGGTTCTCTTCACCTACAGCTCTCAGCTTCTGGTCTGAGGCTGTAGCTTGGGAGTCCTCAGTGTCTACAGGGAAGCAGAGGTCTCTCTCCCACTGCATCTCCTTGTGGTCAGTTTTGCCTGTGTGATGTCTCCTCACACACAAAAATTCCTCCAAAGTGTTTAAAATCAGAAAATTCACTTTCCTTAAATCTTTCCATAGCCAAATTTAACAGCTGTCCTAAACATGAAAAGGTCTCTTAAACTTGGATCCCACCTGTGGTCCAGTGTATAGGGAGGCACCTGCCAAGGCCTGCTAGCCACAAGCTCCTATACTCCCAGGACAGCAAGAATCTCTGTGGAGACTGAAAGGCAAGCGTTGGCAGCATCAAAGGAACACAGGATTAAGAAAGACAAGTGAGAATCCAGGGAGATCCCTGGCATCCCCCACCCTTCCCCAAGCCCCAGACCTGGGGAAAACCTGGGCTCTGGCTCTGGGAACAGAGCAGACTCGCTCAGCCTGACCCACCCATAAGTGAGCTGGATCTCCGTCACTAAACCTGGAGTCCAGCCTGCCCAGTAGGGTGAGCAGAAATTGGAGCTTCCTCAGAAATTCAAGCTTAGAAAGTCAATTGCAGAAGGATACTGACAAGACCACACTTGTCCTCAGACAAACAAGGAGAAGACCCTCAATTTTTGGCCCAGGACACCTGCAATAAAGTCCCAGTCATCTGAGGGCCCCGTGCAACCATCTGGGCACCTGAGCGGTGGCTTTCTCTGCACTTGTTTGTGGATCACTTCCTTGTTTTATCCTCCCCTTCGTTCTCAGTGTTTGTGTAAATCTCTGTCCCCAGTGAGTGACCATAGCCAGGGAACAGAGATTTCAGCCACTGCAGTCTTTGCAGAAGCAGATTTGAAAAGTATCTAAATGTAGACAACCAGTGTCCTCATAAACCCAACAGGGAAAACAGCAAAACTGAAGGACAGGGTGGGAGATGATAGATGATGGAGCAAAACCCCACAGGGCACACAAGAAATCGGAGAGTAGACTTCCCAAGGGAACACAATGTGTCTTTCCTACTCACTTTCCAATAAACTGAGAGACACAAGCTCTGGGGAAGAAAGGTGGGATTTCCTCTATGTGCTCAGCCAACGGAAACACAGACAAAGAACTAAAGGAAGACAGGCGACTTGGGCGTTACCAGTAGATTATTAGTGAAAAGGTAGAAATTATTGCCCTAATGTGTACGGGACTTCCGCTGAAGCAATGAAGAAAATCTTTTGGAAACACACGGTGGAAAGAATGCACAATCTTAGGAACATGACTAGTGCCCTGACTTTTCCACTTAAAATGGCAAATTTTGTATTATTTAACATATAGTTACCAACTATATATTGCATTATATATGATATAATATTCCATATAGTTGGGTATAATTATGAATTATAGTATATAAGTAAGAATATTACATATATTATATCATAAATATATAACTCTGAAACACCAAAATATATGAGCCCACCCACAGAGGCCCTTTTCGGAAAGTTCTTTTTTCATATATGAACATGTGCAGTACAACTAGGTAGCGAAGAGGCTCATATATTCATCTCAGAGTGTCTAATAGTTTTGCCTAAGTGCAAAGATATTAATTAGTGCCCAAGCATGTTCAACCTGCCCCTCAGGAGTGCCTGGCACAGGCAGGGTGCATGTCACCCCAAGTTTCCTTTCCCTGAAGCATACATGTACCCTCTTCTTCTAGCCATTCTGAGCAGGACAGCACTAGAATTATGGGGAAAATTAGAAGATTTTTAATGGACAGGGAGCCAAGTTCTAAGCCAAAAAGAAGGGTTCAAATATTGAAAAGAGGGGGGAGTCGGCAGGGGTGGAAAGGAGAAAGCAGGATGGCCTGGGTGCAGAAGGAAGAAATCAAGGGCAAGCAGGTGCAAGCAACAGCAGGGTCACATGCACAAAGCAAGAGGCTGAAGGGGTGCAAGTCTCACACTGAGAGATCGTCTATACTACTGTACTTTAGTCCATAACTTGTGAAATTGCACGCACTTATAACATCATATAAAATAACAAATAGCACCCAAAGATACAAAAGTGAGTAGAAATAGGAAGATGAAATAGTATTATATACTGATAAAAGCCTACCAAGGTACTGAGCTCCCAATAAAAGCTAAAAAATATCTGGCCATTGATTGATACATTGGTCCATAAAACCTTAAAAAGTGATAAAGACTTTTACACAAGGCAAAGGAATAGGAAAGGAAAAGCCTCAGCCAAGAGTCATCATGATTTATGTCATCTATGACTTCAGAACATGTGGACTGAATGTGGGAAGTGGGGAGGCCACAGGGCATGGACAGAATTGAGAGCAGCCATAGGCTCCACTGTGCAGAACTAAGATTCAGTGGCTTCTGGAGGAGGAGACAGAGGTGACCATCAAAGCACACTGCATCAGGACAGTGGGCACGGTGTCAGTTGACAGCGGTGCAGCCAAGGGACAGCCTAGGGGACAGCATCCCCCTGGGGAGACAAGGTCCTGAGTTCCAATCCAGCACCATTCTGGAAATCAAGGTGGAAACTCCTCAAAAGGCTAAACTAGGAACTCCATTTGACCTGGCTATTCTCCTTCTAGGTATCTTTCCACAAGTTGAAGACATTGTATTAGAGTGATCTATGCACACCCATATTTATAGCAGCATAATAGCTAAGTCTTAGAAGAGGCCTCTATGTCCTTCACCAAATCACCCGATAAAGAAAATATGGTATCTACACACAGTAGAGTACTACTTTGCCATAAAGAAGGATAAAGTTGAGTCATGTGTAGGAAAATGAATGCACCTTGAGACCATAATGTTAAGTGACATAAATCAGACACAGAAGTTTAAGTATCTTATGGTTTCTCATATATGAGAAACAAGTTATTAAAAAATAGCAAAATAAACTCTAGATAATTGGAATAGGTATTTCTCAAATGGAAAGGGAGTCAAAAGACAGAAGGAGGGAGAGGGAGAGGAGGAAAGGGGATGAAAAAGGAATTCAGATGTGTTGTGTGCATATGCCAGTTCCACACAAGGAGCATTATCATTATGTATCACAAGCAGGTACTAATATAAAATGAATTTTTAAATTAAAATATAAAATATCAGTGTGAGCTTTCTGGCCAGGAATCCCCAGAGTTTGAGGTGTGCTAACTGCTACACCCTGATTTCCCTTCATTTGGAGACTTTGAGACACATGAATTAGATTCCAAGGGGGTAGATATATCCACTGAGAATGAATAGGCTTGATTTAAATTGTCTTGTCAAAAAGCTAATGTATCTATGCCAGGATATTCTTCCATTCACAAAGTTGGACCTGGTGCTAACTATAAATTATATAGAATGTTCTTCAGGGAGACCCAAGGGCACCTGCAATGTTAACCTGAACCACATTTGGCACCTGAGGGACCCAGAAGGAGAGCTCAAGCCCCCTCAGGGCCCATCCTACAGCAGTCTGCTCAGCCATCCAGGTGTGTGTTCTCTAGTTCTCCAAATAGCAGCTCCCGTGCATCATGGGCCAGGTGTCCCCAGATCAGAAGGCTCTCATTCCACATGAGACGGAGTTTTCCAACAACTCTGTAGGCATAAATTTTAGAATCCCTGCAAGAGACATGCTCTGTTACAGGAGTCACCATAAGCAGGGGCCCAGAGCAATGATAAGCTATGGTCCAAGGGCAAGTCACCCACAAGATGTCCACACTGCCAAGAAAATGCTGCTTGCAGCACAGCAAATAACCCAGCTTTCTTCGGGTTGTAGGGAGAACAGTGAGTTAATTGATGTCAAATTTTCTTATGAGGGAGAAGGTGTTTTTTTAGGCCTTTACCTTTAGCTGGCATTTCCTAACATAAGTTCTTTTAAACAATGATCTCCCTCATCACATATGTAAGTATTTAAAAAAATGAATGGTTGAAAAAGAAAGAAAAGTGTGTCAAAAGGAAGGCAGGGAAGGAAAAAGAGAGAGACAAAATTGGTTGACAAACAGCTGCTAAACTTTGAGTATTGATGTGGACTCTGAACTGCAAGAAAATGAATGCCAGGCACCTCCAGAGTCCTCTCACCTCTTATTTCCCAGGAAGAGCAAGAGGTTTTCCCTGCCGAGGGCCACTTGACTAAAGCTGGTACAAAATGCTGTTGTGAGGAAAGCCCATAGTTATATCACATTGCTGAGTCAAAGTGACTTCTAGATTCCTTGTTAGTTCAGATCATGTTAAGAACAGGACTGAACTCGGCGGACGGACCGGACCCAGCAGTTCCGGGCCCACCATGCCGTGAGTCCAGCGGACTGGGGAACTTGCGGCGGACGGACCGGACCCAGCGGCTCCGGGCCCGCCGTGCCATGATTCCAGCGCACTGAGGAACGAGCAGTGGGTGGACCGGACCGAGCAACTCCGAGCCCACAGTGCCATGCTTCCAGCGAACTGAGTGAGCAGCACGCGGACCCGGCTGCAGGGTGCAGTCCATTTCCAGTGGACTGAAGGCCGCCCAGCAGCACACTGTATCCCGGAGCTGTGCAGTGAGGAGTCAGACATAGAGGTAACTCATAAGCTCAAAGTATCCAGTATAGAATATAACAAACCTTTTTTCTCTTATTTACTGTGTTTAATACGGATATTGGCATTTATTGTATTATGATAACAAACATGATGTGATTGTTCTGCTCAAATACCTACCATGATGTGTCAGGAGTGAGAACTCTCAAGGGTTATTACAGATTCAAGGAGGACCCCCCAGGAAAGTGCTGCTTCCAAGGGGCCCCAGATAATAGAAAGAGACCTGCAACAAACATTGTCCTGTCATCAGTCAAAG
>PVIC010047367.1:0-13902 GCA_004025085.1 Thryonomys swinderianus | reverse complement strand
TTTTTTTTTTTTTTTTTTTTTTTTTTTTTTTTTTTTTTTTTTTTTTTTTTTTTTTTTTTTTTTTTTTTTTTTTTTTTTTTTTTTTTTTTTTTTTTTTTTTTTTTTTTTTTTTTTTTTTTTTTTTTTTTTTTTTTTTTTGAGACAGGGTCTCGCTTTGTAGTTCAGGCTGGCCCTGAGCTCACTATGTAGCCCAGGCAAGTCTCAAACTGAGCAATCCTCCTGCTTCTGCTTCCCGAGTGCTGGGATTACAGGCGTGAGCCACCACGCCTGGCACTGTGGTATGCGGTATTGATTGCTGGTGAGCGTGAGTGACCATGCCCAGCATCTTATGTGGTTACCTGGATCGAACTCAGGACCTTGCGCTTGCGAGGCAGGTGCCGGAACCACTGAGCTAACCCTCTGTCCCAACTGACACATTCTTTAGAAGTATGTCTTGAAATGGCCAGATCAAAATGTTGTATATATTTATCAGTTGTTAAAGAATTAAACATTAATTGCATAGTGATCTGCAAACTTGGTTGTATGGACTGGTTCTGTGATGTTTGCTTAGTCTTATTTATGGCTTAGCACAGGAACAGTTTGTTAAGTTTATAGTTTATGTAAAGTAGGCATATTCTTTAATTTTGAAATCGAGGATTCTCTGTGCATCCATTAAGATGAGTTTTAAATTGCTTTGTTAGGTCTCTAATATTTTAATCAATTTGGTCTTATTGACCTAACAGTAAGAGAAGCAATTTCACTTTCTTTATCATGTTTCTATCAATTTTTACTTTTCATATTTATACATATTCTGTGCATGTGAGATTAGAATTCATGTATCAATGCATTGAAACTAGTGTCATGATGCTTCAGCTAGGGATTCATTTGTCTTGTTTTAACAAACTCACTCCAGCTTTTGTCAGTTGACATAGTCAATGATATCTTTTTTCCAGTTCCCATATTTAGTATTTCTATGACTTCATATTTTAGTCTGTCTCTTGTATTATTTTATGTAGTAGCATTTTGACAGAGGTGGATCTTAAGTCCTTTGAGTGGTGAGATTCATCTGTTCATAATTGTAGTTAGTACTGATGTGAATTTATTTCATCTTACTGCTTTCAGTTTGTTTTGCTTTTTCTATTCTTTTCCCTACTCCAAAATTCTTGCTTTTTTTTTACTACATTTTAAAATTTTGTCTTCTTTACCTATCCTGTTTTCATTCCCTTTTCTGGTTTTAGAGCTCTGTTAATTTGTGCCTTTTGTGTGATCAACTTACCAAAACGTGATTAATAGCATAAAACCCATATTCACCTGCAAAAGTCTAAAAATCTTTACACATTTTAACACTCAATTTACATGATGTCCATAATTTTAACTTTTTTAATAATTCCACAAGTTTTACATTATTATTTTATCTAGACAGTGTATAAGATGCCAATGTGTTCAGCCTAAGAAATGAGGTTACAATCAAATTATATAAGTAAAATTGTACTTAATTTAGGATAGCCTGGGTTGTGTATTTTGTAAATTGAGAAATATGCAGGGGCTATTGTAATAGGCTGTGGTGTGTTAGCGCCATCTACTGTTAAGTAGAAATAATAATTTCTTAGCGTAGGTTTGGATTTCCCCGGAAGATGTATATTTCATGTCACACATATTAGGGCAAATCTCCTCACTTGGTTTACTGCTCTGTAGAATTTGGGTGCTTTGAGGTGCTGAAATAACACACTGCTTGTGTTCTGAGTTGGCCAGTGTTCGGAGATCTTGCTTCATAATCCTTGTGAAAGTAACAATGACACGCTTTCTACAATCTTCTTCATGCTTCAGCCTTTTAAAATAAAGCTGATAATTGTAGTTTCTCCTTTATTACCCTTATTTTAAAATTAACTAATTACCTTTCCACTGTTACAAAGACTAGTGGATTACAGTTAGGATTTAAATTGAATTTCCCATTTGTGGCCGTGGAAATCTGTGTCTCAGCATCTTTCTTGTTATTAAGCATTCAGATCTCCACAGGATTGAGCATATTGGTCCTGTAAGAGGACACTTACGTCAGAGTAATACAGTTACCTTCTTGGAGTTGCATTTCTTACAGGAAAGTATATCCGAAATGCTTTTGTAGAATGTAAACTCCCCAAATTCAGTTATTGTATGTATCTCTTCTTCCATTTGTGATCTTGAGAACATCACCTTTTAAGTTCTCTGGGCCTTGGTTTTCTCATCTATAAATGAGAATAGTAAGTATAGTACCTACCTCTTAGGGTTATTGTGAAACACAAATAAAACTGTCTTTCTAAAACACATTACCAGAATGTGTTTTGGGCACTGTAGTAAGTACTCAACCAGTGTTAGCTGTTACAGTTTCTTGTCATTTTATCAATATTTACTCAAAGTGGATATAATATTTGAATATGTATTTTAGTAATATGCTTTTTTGGCATTGAGACTTACAATATCTGACATAAAATATGTACCGTACCGTAAAAGCATACATATTTACTGTTTGTGTCTGAAAAATCACTTAAAGTAGGGGATAGTGTGGGTGACCAGTTGGCAAAAACAAGCTTGAACCTTCAGTCTGGGCTCTGTCAGTTTCTCAGTGTAACTTGCAGTGTATTATTTAATTCCCTAAGGCGCAGTTTCTTCATGAGCTACGTTGAGAATCAAATCATATTACTTACACATATGTGAAACTGTCATTCCTGGCACTTTGTAGATTAACAGCCTGTCAATTTTCTTAATAACATATCACAAATTTACTCACATATATGTATTTCTGGGATTTTGTGTGCATGTGTGTGTGTGTGTGTGTGTGTGTGTGTGGTACTGGGTATCAAACTCGGGCCCTTGTGTGTCCAAGGTTGGCATGGTACCACTTGAGTTAAATCCCCAGCCCTCTGTATTTACATTTTAAATTCCTCATACTAAAATAAGATGATATACTATATATTTGAAAGATTGCTGGAGTTTGAGAAGGACACAATGAAATCATGACATCTACAAGGACTGTAATTGAGAAATTGGACTAAAACATGTACAATTTTTAAAATGTGAATAATTTGTATGTAGTTGCTAAATAAATTATATAGAAATATTTTGGCAGGAAGTGCAGAGGAAGAATGTGTTTTACACTAGATCTAGGTTCCACATCCCTCCTGGAATTTACTGTTGTAATGTTTTCAATACTTGGACTTTTGCCCACTCTAGGAGAACATAAAGAAGGTAAGTCCAGTCATGGGTTATTAAAAATATTTACTGATTTCATGCTATTTGCCAGCATCCTGGATCAAGGCTGTTGGATGCACCCAGCCTCGAAGGTAGGCAGAAGAGGCTGAGGGTTTGGAGGTCAAAGATATGCACTGAGTATTGTTCCTGAGCATTGTTAGATTGATTCCTGAGTGTTTCATTTTTCTTGATGCTATTGTGAAAGGTGTGGTTTTCCTGATTTCTCTCTTAATGGGCCTGTTATTCATGTAGAGGAATGTTATTGAGTTTTGAGTACTGACTTTGTATCCTGCTACACTGCTGAATTCATTTATTAAATCTAGGAGTCTTCTGGTTGAGTTTGGAGGCTTTTATTTTGAGTATCAAGTCATCAGCAAGTAATGATAATTTGACTTCTTTCCCTTCTATGTTCCTTTTCTTTTTCTTGTCTAATTCCTCTGGCTAAGGTTTCCAGAACTATATTGAACAGGACTGGTAACAATAAGCATCCTTATTTTTCTTATTCCTGATTTTAGCATGAACCTTTCAGTTTTTGACCATTTAGTACAATACTGATGATTGGTTCTGATAAACACCTTCTACTGCCTCGTGTTCATTGGCACACCATAGCACATATCTATTAGTCTTATTCCTGTTATTTCCCTGCCAGAGACCTTTCCTGTCACTATCCATAAAGAGCATCTGTGGTTGCCTCCTGGGTGTACTTGATGTTGGTTTATATTTTGTAACATGTACGTTTACTACCACTGAATTTTTAGTTTTTTTCTTCATTTTCTTTCTTCCTTTCTTTCATTCTTTTTTTCTTTCTTTCTCTCCCTTCCTTTTTCTTTTTCTTTTTCTCTTTCTTTCTCCCTTCCTCTCTCTTTCCTTGTTTCTTTCTTTCTTTCTTTCTTTCTTTCTTTCTTTCTTTCTTTCTTTCTTTCTTTCTTTCTTTTTCTTTCTTTCATTGACAGTCTCACTATGTAATTCAGACTAACCTTTATTTACTATATAGCCCAGGCTGGCCTTAAAGTGATCATCCTGCCTCAGTTTCCTACGTCAGCCTCCTTAGGATAATAGGCATGCACCACCATGCCTGGGGAATTATAGTTTTAGAGAGAATTGTTATACGTGAAAAATGTGAAAAAATCCCAGTTCCCTATTATATTTGTTTAAAGTTCTCAGCTTCATAATTATTTTATTCTTTACAGAGGCAATAAGTCATGTGCACTTTAGCATCAGTCTGCCAAATTCTGTACCTGCCTTAAAAAAATTATGCCTAGGGCTGGAGATTTAGCTCAGTGGTTCTGGCACCTGCCTTGCAAGCAGAAGTTCCTGAGTTTGATCCTGGTAACCACATACAGTGCTGGGCGTGGTGACTCAAGCCCACCAGCAGTCAATACCACATACCACAATGCCAGGTGTGGTGGCTCACACCTGTAATCCCAGCACTCAGGAGGCAGAGACAGGAGGATTGCTGAGTTCCAGGCTTGCCTGGGCTACGTGAGCTCAGGGCCAGCCTGAACTACAAAAAGCGAGACCCTGTCTCAAAAAAAATTATGCCTATGAACATTTGCATATTTTTAGCCTTTCTGTGCCTATAAGGTGAAAAATAGTTATTGTGTTACATATGTTATCCTCATTTAGGTATCATGACTGGTGTGTTAAATTATGGAATTCAATAGTCTATACTCCATGCATACTAGGGCAGGCAACGTGTACCTCTAACACAGTGTCTGAACTTAGATGTGTCTGGAGAGAAAAGGGAGCCTAGAGAAAAAACAAAAGTACTGTATCATTTCTTTTTAAATAAAATCTTTGTGTCAAAGGTAGAATAATGGCATGTGTTCCTTGCCCCAGTAAACGTGGAGTGTAGAGGAGGAGTCAAGATTGTTTTGCCTTAAGTCAGACAGGTGGTTCAGTTCCACTAGGGAGATGGTGTGGGTTTAAGAGAATGCAACAGGGAACCTCACCTGAGATGCAGGAAAGGCTCTGTCCAGGGCGAGCGAGCGTCATTTGAGACACAAAGAGTGATCTGAATTATTAACTAGCAAAGGAGTAGACAGCAGGGTGTGCATTTCAGGCAGAGTCAGACACCTAAATACTCAGAGATGCAGGAACCATTACTATATGTAGAGAAAATGTACCATTACAACAACAAAATAAATGAAGTCTTATATCTAATAGGTGTTTCTGTTAAATGTATTTCATCTAGGAAGTCTTATATAACAGTCTTAAAATTATTAAGTCAATCATAACTGAAGTGGTCTAAATTTAAGAAAGTGTAAAAAATTTGTTCTCAAATGTAAATTGTAATTACTAAATATAGATGATAATCAGTAAATTTTCCATGACTCATAATTAACCATGATTTTAAAATATTTTGGGGGTTTTTGTTTGTTTGTTTGTTACCTGGGCTTGAACTTGGGAGCTTGTACTTGCAAGGCAGGCCCCAGAACCATGGAGCTAAATTCCTGGCCTATGATTTTAAAACAGATTGACTTCAAGTATAAAACATTCAAGGTAGAGCTCATTATTCCTACTTTTGTATATTGATAACTTTTAATTCATAACCAACAAAAGCAAGGCTATTCATTAGTTATCCTGTGATTATTTCAAATTACAGTTTGGTTGTTTAGGGACTGATACAGAATAGGTGATTCTGTACTGTAATAATTCTAATGTCTTTTTGAATTTGTACTTTTAGAGATTACTACTCTAATTGTTCTACAGTAATTACTACTCCAATCATTCTATAATTTGTATATAGTTTGTATAACTGTTAAAATTGGATAGACTTTGAGAAATGCCTGCTTTACATTGCTATTAAGTTGTGGAAAGTTTTACATCCCTTATGTCACATTCTGTTAGAATACTAATCCTCAATGATTGTATGGTCCATTTCTCAGGGTCAGTGCCTTTTACACTAATGGGAGATAAGCCCCCCTTTCCTCTCTTCCTTTTTTTTAATTTGAAGCTTTATTGGTACATTATACATTCACATCACAGTCACACTCAACATTGAGAATTTGTACCAGTACATGACATGACTTCTCATTCTTCCCCTTCCCCTACCCACCCTACAACCCCCTCCCCTCTGTATACACATAAGCTTTGTTTCCTTTTTTTATCATCACATTTTTCATCCTTTCTCTTCCTCAACTCTTTCATCTTTGAACCCTTAATTTTTTTCTACCACATTCAAGTACGTTTAAATGTCCTCCTGATTTTTGGATCAGGCAGAAATGATTTGCAGAAGCCCCCCGTTATTAACTCGTTGCAATCTAAGAAAACCTAAAGAAAATCTATCTTGCCCTTTGAAATCCTTAAAAAGTAACAAATCGCTTTATTTGTGATGATTTCATTCTCTTTAATGAGTCAAAAGTAAATTAGACTACTGCCTCTTTAAATATGGACAGCTGGAACTTAGGGGCTGCTTCCTGAAGCACTTGATGGTCCGGTGGGAGTGTCAGTTGGGCCTGGGGGGAGAGAGGCCGGCCGGCTGGCCACGTCCTGTCTGTCCATGAAGCCTTTTCTGTAGTTTAGCTGGGTATCTGCTGTGTGAGTACTTAACTAACTCAGTCAGTTGTGAAGAGAATTGTCTCTGTTTCGTCCTGAACAGATGTCTGTCTTTTCCTAAACCTTGAGAGGCAGTTAGCGTCTAGATTCCCTCCTCAGAGAGTGAAATTAGGTTCAGGTCAGCCATTTTTGTTTTTGCTTTGTGTTGTTTCTCCTAGTTAGAAAAATTTAAAAGCTGATTTTTTAAAAAGTAATTTAGTGGATTATTTAGAGATCACAATGAGAATATTTTCCTTCAGTTATTAACGGGCTGTATAAAATTCTCAAAATTATAGGAGGTTAACAGTGTTAGGTTTTTAATTTGGTTTCCCAGTTGATATCGTTAGAAATTGACTTAAAACTGAACAGAATTTGAGTTTTATATTGAGCCTTCTGTCAGAAAATGTACTTAATTTATGTTAGCTATCTTTTAGATATCTTAGAAATAACGATACACTTTAAATGTACAACGTTGGTTACATAGTTTTTTAGAAATGTTCAAAATTTTTGTGATTATATTTTTAGAGCTAATTGGTTCTAGCTTAGTGATTTAAAAATATATACATTTACAGTTAACCCTCTGTCTGCAGGTTCTTTGGATTCAACCAAGCTAGGTTCAAAAATTTTGGGAAAAACACAGTTGGGATCTGCACTGCAAACATACTTTTTCCATTTGTCATTATTTCCTGAACGATATAATATAGCAAGTATTTATATGGTACTTACATTTTATTAGGTATTACAAATGGCCAGGAGTTGATTTAAAGTGTGTGGGCAGGCATGCGTAGGTTATATATGCAAACACTGTGCCATTTAATATAAAGTGCTAGAATATCCCAGGCTCTTTGCTGGGAAAAGAAGAGTATCCTAGAACCAATTCCCTGCAGACACCAAGGATTAACTGTATACAAATAAACATTGTACATATAGCTGCTTATATCTATAATTTAAACTGATCTGAACGCTGGCAGAAGTACTTACCCAATTATACAGCTGTACATTAAAGTACTCTAAAGCAGCAGATATTCTTTAAGAATCAAATTACTTTTGCTAGACAATCGATATACATTAGGTCCAAAATTGCAAATGAGAACTTTCCTGCTTAGTTTAAGTAAACTATTGAATCTTAAAAGAACAGTAAGTTTTTACCTAAATTAACCCTTGCACAAGGTGTCAAAAATTCAGGTTATTTTTAGTGGAAAAATAAATTTAATTTCTTTTTAATTTGTGGTTTTCTGAAGGCAATGTATATTTTGTCAAAATAATTGCATAATTCTGGACCAGAAAATAAGGGATCATTTAATATTTGATTACTAGTGGTCAAATAATGTTTCTTTATACAGATAGATTGTTTTGTTAAAGATCATTGAAATAATTGATGTATCATTGATATCAATGGCCAGTTGTTTTGTTTTTTTTTAAACTGGCTGTGCTCATTTTACAAGATACACTTTTTAGGGCCAGAGATTTAGCTCAGTGGTTCCAGCACCTGCCTAGCAAGCACAAGGTTCCTGGTTCAACCTCCAGTAACTGCGTACAACAATACCGGGTTTGGTGACTCACGCCTACCAGCAATCAGTACCACATACCACAAATGCTGGGCTTTGTGACTCAAGCCTGTAATCCCAGCACTCCGGAGGCAGAGGCAGGAGGATTGCTGAGTTTGAGACTTGCTTGGGCTACATAGTGAGCTCAGGGCCAGCCTGAACTACAAAGGGAGCCCTGTCCAAAAAAAAAAAAAAAAGATACACTTTTTAAGAAGTCATAGTGCATGTGATTCACAGATATACACCTCACTGAAATTACTGGTTATTTGAAAATACTTTAAATAGATGAGATAAATTTAATCTCAATTATAGCACTAAATAATTTCATTTGCCCATCTGTTTTGTAATATGACTTACCTCGCTGATTATTGGACTTTAATACTTTAGAAGGGCTTTCACATATACTGTCTTGTTTGTATCCTTGGAGTAACTTGTGACAGAGATGAGGCAACCACTTTATCCTTATTTTGCAAGTGAAAAGTTGAAATGAAGAGAATGTTACGTATGGAAGCATAGCTGGCCAGTCAGACAAGGTCCTCGCCTGTGACTCTAGATTTGAACTTTATATTTATAGTACTTTTTTTTTTTTGAGACAGGGTCTCGCTTTGTATTTTAGGCTGGCCCTGAGCTCACTATGTAGCCCAGGCAAGCCTGGAACTCAGCAGTCCTCTTGACTCTGCCTCCCAAGTGTTGAGATTACAGGCGTGAGTCACCACGCCCAATATGATATTGTATGTGGTTACCGGGATCAAACCAGGGACCTTGCACTTGATAGACAGGCGGTAGAACCACTGACCTAAATATCCAGCCCTATTTGTAGTACATTTGAAGTATGTTTTTTGTTTGTGGTACATATAAACTATGCTTAATAAATATTTGGTGGATAAATTAGCATAGATAACCTTTTTATCATGAAAGCAACATATGCTCATTAAAAATTTAATTAGAAATTTAGTGAGAAAGTTGGAAGGTATAGCAAGCTAAAAAGGAAAGGTCTTACAAATCTGTCTACTGAAGGGGTTGGATGAAAGATAAAAAATTTTCTTCTATGTGTCAGATGTGTGCAATTATAATATATAGATGTAGTTTCATCTGTATATTTGAAATGTAGTTTATGGAATGTGTGTATACAGATATGTTTACACGTGAGTATTGAAGCTGAAATTGTATTTGGGGGGATATTTTTAACCTGATAGTGACTCCTATCTGAATGAAGAAGGTTTTCTAGAGGAATTTATGTCCTGTTGTAGGGAATTTTAGGAATAAACCTAAGAAAAGCTATTTACTTCATCAAGATAAATAGGAAGACAGAATAACTTCAGAAAGTTTTGTAATAGAGCTTTAAAACATGGTGCTTAATTTAAAAAGTTTAATTCAAAGCAACTTAAATGTTTGCTTCTTGAATTTACCTTTTTCTGCGCTTACTTATGGAATTTATAGGTAATACTGATACCTATGTTTCTTCTGTGTCATTTAGTTATTTGGATATTTCAATTATAGGCAGAAAAGAAAAAGACTAAAACAAAAATTTACTTGCATGACTTGTTATTCTTCATGAGTTTTTTGTATTTTTCCCTATTAGTGCTAATTTTTATTCTTTGTAGTACAAGACTTTGTGTTGTAAAAATTAACACTTCTCAGAGTTTCTTTGAAGAGTGCATCAGGGGCCGGAGATTTAGGTCAAGTTGAAACCGTGCCTAACCTCAGAAGCACAAGGGCCCAAGTTCAATCCCTAGTATCACCACACAAAAAAAAAAGGTAAAAATTTTTTAAAAAATGAGTTGGGGGATAAAAGGAGTGAATAAAAAAATAGGTACTTCAAAATAAAAGGAACTGGATTTCCTTCAAGATTCTTTACCCTCTGTGCATACTTCACTGTACTGATTGTTACATCTCCCCTGCTGAACCGAAATTGGTACACTTTATGGTGCTCAGCTATTTGCTGAGACTATGAACGGGTGAGGCAGGGAGAGTAATCAGAGATGCTAGTGGTTATGGGCACCTGAGATCGTTACAAGCAGGCAAGGGAAAAAATGCTGACTCATATTTTTTAAAGTAGTCTGGAAGCATGAGATAAAGAGAAATGACTAATGTTTCTTAAATTGAGTAGCTTAATTCAAGTGATAGCATAGAATGGAAAAATGCAACAGTCTCCCCTTAAGAGTGAAACTCTAAAGAGACTAATTAACAGATTAGAAATTTTAATTAGATTATCTTTTCAGAATTATATGATATTCCATTTATGTCTCAGTAAGTAGCTAACTATACTGGATCTGGTTACTAAGACTGTGAAAACTAAAAGCATGTGGGGTCTTTCAGCGACCTTGTGAGTGAGGCGGGGGTGATAATGGTTCCCCCTCTCAGGCTGACCTAAGGATAGGTCAGGAGAAGTACTTAGCACAGACTTACTAACGCTTGTTAATTAATACACTGAGCTGTGCTCCCCCATTTTTGTATATGCAAGTAAGTTTCATATATTTCAACCTAATGTCACCGTTTTTTATATAATTGGTGATTCATATTTTTACCAGGTAAACTTCCAGTCCTTCATATGTTAAAGGAAACTTAGTCATCGTTTTATAATTTTCTAAAAGGGATTAATTATTGCAGATGTTGCTTTCAAAATATCAGTGCTTTTGTATATCTATCTAATATTTTAGAATGTAGGTTAATATATTAAACTGATTCTTTAAGTTCAGTTATGAGCTAAGAATACATATACTTACTATACAAATTTATCAGGCTTAATTTTACTTCATAGTTTGAAATTGATCAAGCTATACTACCTAGTGGTTAGTAACGTTTTTGCATTTCTGTTTGTTTAACATTTATTTAATGGTCAGGATCATGTGATGTAAGTACTATACAATTGCATTTCTACATCTTATGTTTGAAGAATTTAGTTTTCAGTAATGTAAATCTCAAATAATTTTATTAAGCAAGACACTAACAGTTTACTAAATTTCAGTGTCTATTAACATTGATACGTATCTTAAGTGATGTTTTCTCAAACATTAATTTTAGAAAATCAGTAGTCTTTAGTATGAAGTGCTTTTGAGTTGGTACCACAAGGTGGCAGGATTGTATTGTGGATTGTTTTGTTTTGTTTTGATGTTCAGCAGGCCCTTGATTGTAAATTTCTGTGTGGGTAAACGTGAAGTATTTATGTGCCAGAACTTTAAAATTTTAACTTTTCTGATGAAAAACATTCCATACTCTCCTGATTTCTTAAGCCATGGAAGACAGCATAATGTAGCAGGGAGTCATTGCAATAGCAGTTACTGGGTAGGATTAAGGTGAAGCAGTGGATAAACTGGGAGTGGAGAGGATGAAGATTGGTCCTGGAAGGCGCTCTGGACCTTTGTTCCTAAAAGCCCTTAGACACCAGCTTGTTTGTGGCTTATCTGCTTTTTTTTCCCCCTGTTAACAGTGAAGCAAAGCTCGTAAATTGCCAAGCTCTAGCGTGGTAGAATATGGCTGCTTTCTATTAAAGTAAATAGCAAAGGTAGACACTGCTTTTTCTTGGGGAGTTTCATCACAAGGGATATTTAGAGGAGGAAAGTAAGTTATAGAGTCTTCAACTGTCATGAAAGTTATAGAGTCTTCAACTGTCAGCCAGTGTGATAGAGGCACTTTAAAAATCTGCCTATAGCATAACTTGAAATTTTTTCTGTAGTTGTTATTTGAGCTATACATAATTTATATGGAGAAGTAATATAAGGGATCCAGCCAGAAATGAATCTGTTTCCCTGTTCTGGCAATCAGAGAACTGTTCCAAGGCAATTTATTGGTGAACAAGCCCTGCATAAAATCTTGAGTCTTGAACTTCTTGGTTTGCTTATTGTAGGTGCTGGTTTTACTCACATCTTCTCTCCTCCAGTATAGTTCTATCCCTGTGCTAGTTCTGTGAATCTGTTATGAAAGACTGGGTTGCTTCTTTTTTGTTTCTTACATTAGTGGGGTTTTTTTGGGCACATTTTTCTGATTTTATATATAGAATGTATGCATTTCTTGCCATCTAGGTACGTGGGTTTTTAAGTAAAACAACTCTATTCAAAATTGACAGACTGGCTTAGTGGATTATATAAAAGATTTAACAGACAGTCCTCTGTTGTCCTGGGGTCAAGTTTTTGTGTAACTGTATACTCTGAAACTAGTTCTTAACTTTGAGATTACCCAAAAGATCAGATGCAGGGGCTTAGCTTGTGTTAAGAGCACCCCTGTACATGGTCGCCAAAGGCATAAGAACTGTTAGCAAAAGCGGCTCATTTGAAGTAACAGAAGATATGAATATTTAACTCCAAAATAGCCAGAATCTTATTTTTTAAAAGACCTAAAGAATTAGCCCATGACTTAAGCATTTTGTCATTTGAAATGCAGGTTAAGATAAATATCTTAACATGGGCCTTTAGACTGTGCACCACCCACAGTAGATTCTGATGTGAAATGTGTGTGCTAATTAATAATGACATATCATTGTAGGTTCACTGACCCTAACAAATGTGCCATGCTGGGGAGAGGTATCCATAGTGGGGAAGGCTGCCTGGGAATTCATATATATTTAACCTCTTGCTTTTATGAAAGAATTTCGTACAAAAGTGCACTGTAGTTGAATGTATATAAAAAAGGAGTTGGAGGTTAGGAGAGAGCAGGTGGTTACAGACCTTGAATGGCAGATTAAAGATTGGGGTTGCCATGTGTGCATTAAAGGACTTATATTGAAGGGGTGACTGTCAAGAAATATTTTAAGACAATCAGACTGGAGCACTATACAGGATGCACTTCTTGGGGTCTGTCTGGAGGGAGATTGAAGCCAGATTGATCTGGAGGTGTGATACAGCAGTCAGTAATCTAGAAATGGTGTAGAGGTGGTAGAAGCAGGAATAAGAGAGACAGAGAGAGAGAGAGAGAGAAGGTTAGGGCAGAATTGATATAACAGCAACTTTCCAGGTGAGGCTACAAATCAAAATATGTCATAAAAATTTTCTATTTTTGTGAGAGATAGAAAGCTGTAAGCCTACTTTTGGCAGAAAAATAATTTTCATGCATTTAGCAAATTGTGAATTATTAATAGTAAAAGAGACAGTGCTGTTTGATAAAAACCCCAAAATGACACTTTTGATTTTGAACCCGAGTTTATAGAATGATTTGGCTAAAGTGACTTTAAAAGATCACACACTGTCAGTGGTTCCCTAATGCTATGCAAGTACTAGCTTGACATCATTTGGTTTCTTGGAGACAACAAAGAAGCACAGACTGTGCAGACTGTGTAGACTGCACAGACTGTATAGTCCTGCAAGTTTGGAAGCTGTCCATTTGCCGTGGGGCAGGTGGCTGCATCCTATTTAACTATTTGTGTTGTTCGACAAAAGATAATACATGAAAAATACTTAGATGCCAGGCGTGGTGGTTCACGCCTGTAATCCCAGCACTTGGGAGGCAGAGACAGGCGGATTGCTGAGTTCGAGGCTTGCCTGGGCTACATAGTGAGCTCAGAGCCAGCCTGAACTACAAAGCGAGACCCTGTCTCAAAAACAAAAAAAAAATACTTAGGAAATTGCCTGGCATATTATCAATGTGAATGAATGATAGTTCAGTTCATTTATTTCTTCCT
>PVIC010047366.1:0-13897 GCA_004025085.1 Thryonomys swinderianus | reverse complement strand
GGAGGTTTCAGTCAGAGCCATGCCATTTGGGCCTATGGTGCGATGGCACATCTGGCAGCCATGTGTGGTGGAGGAAATTACTTACTGTACAGATACTGAAAAATGAAAGAGAGAGCTGGGAACAATTACTTCATGGATATACCTCTAATTACATGGTGTCCATCCAGTAGGCCCCGTCACAACCTCCGGGTAGTACCAAACCTAGGGCCAGCTGTTTAGCACGTGAACTCCAAGGGGCCAGTCCACGGCTAACTCCAGCCATCTGCTTTTCTCTAGAACTTGTGTTGTATGTGAAATGCATGCTCTTTGCTCTTGATCTCACACATCACCCAGGGTATAGGTCTTACAGGGATTTCATACATAAGAAGCAGAGGTGCAGGAACATTAAACTATTTGCTCAGGGATGAGAAATTTAAAATTCTGGTCTGTCTTACTCCAGAGTACATGATTTCAAAGCTACCACATTGCTTCCCCAAAAGGCAAAAAATACTGAAGATTCAATCAATCCTTATAATATTAGAATTAGAAGAATTTTAGATTCTTTAATATTAGAACTAGAAGAATTTTTACTTTATTGCACTAAGGATACATTATTGCTTTGATAACCAGGATAAGCTAAAACAAAAATTTTACGATACTCTCAATTAACTCAAAATAAGTCTCTTATGAACTGTTTTATAGCTAAGCTCTCCTTTAGTTATTACTGAAATGTTTACTCATTCCATTTTCATGGAGGCAGGGAGCCCTCACTCTTCTCTGATGGATATTACAATATGGCTCTGCTTTGTGACCTGCTGTAGGACATTGCTTTATATATCAATGTCCCCCCAAAACCTCAGGTGGTCATTGGCTGGGCTCTTTTTTTTTTTTTCTTTTTGGAGACAGGGTCTCGCTTTATAGTTCAGGCTGGCCCTGAGCTCACTATGGTGCCCAGGCAAGCCGCCGCGAACTCAGCGATCCTCCTGCCTCTGCCTCCCGAGTGCTGGGATGACAGGCGTGGGCCACCACGTCCGGCATGGTGGTATGCGGTGTTGATTGTTGGTGGGCGTGTCTCCACACCCAGCATTATATGTGGTTACCGGGGATTGAACTCAAGTCCTTGTGCTTGCGAGGCAGGCGCTGGAACCACTGAGCTAACCCTCCAGCCCCATTGGCTGGGCTTTCGGGAAGTGACTGGACCATGGGGCGGTGTAACTGGCTTGCCACTGGGAGTTGAGGTTTGGATGGAGGAGACGGATCACCAGAGCATGATCTGGAAAGGTTCATCTTCATCTTGGGGTGCTGCTTTCACGCTCTGCATCCTGGATACCACCATGTGAGTAGCCTGTCTGCCATGCTGTTTCTTCTTTAAAGCCTGCCCATTGTGGACTGGAGTAGAGCCCAAATAAACATTCTTCAGGTGCGGATGTCGGGTATTATGTCTTAGCAAGGAGAGAGTTACCTAGATAGACGATATGCAATGGCTTGTAATATATATGAAGATACGTGAGTGGTAAGAACAAGGAAATCCTGCCAGATGCCAAATGATGCCCACTTCTTGTGAAAACCCCCACAGAACTTCAGGACTGGCACAACCAAAGCCATACCATCAAGAATTAGAGCTTTGGTGACACGTACTAGGGGCATAAACAACTCTCATTTTGCTTTTTTGACTTATTTCCTCCATTGACATTTCTTCAGAACTACAAAGAAAAGATACACTGTTCTTTACTCTAGATTCTGGAGGACTAAACAGAAAAACAGGTTGGGCAAGATCTTGCCTTGGGCAACAGATTGAAGGAGTTATCTTTTTATTCAACTTTGCAAATAAGTATGTAAATGGACTGTGTGTCAGAAACTGTAAAAATGAGTTTGATTTCTTAATGGAAAATCACCAGTAGTTCTTTATTTCTGCCTTAATTCTCCCTACATGTGAATAATTATTTGTCAAGTTTCTTGTTATTTAAGAGGACAGATGTGCTATTGAAAGTCTATCACAATGCAGAGAGAATAGTTGGTCCTTTCTGAGGAACTCTTTTAATTCCCATAATACTGTAAAAGGCATTAGTTGGAAATAATTTTTTAGTGGTTTTTATAACTCTCCTCAAATCACAGACAAAGTTAGTGACAGAAAAGGATTAGGACCCACTTTTCAAATTTTTATGTATTTTTTTGAGTCAGGGTCTCACTTCGTACTTCAGGCTGGCCCTGAGCTCCTTATGTAGCCCAGGCAAGCCTGGAACTCAACAGCAATCCTCCCATCTCTGCCTCTGGAGTGCCGGGATTACAGGTGTGATCCCAACATGCCTGGTTTGGGATCCACTTTTATCTTGGATGCTTTTCTCCGTTCTATCATGTTGTACTAGATCCAGAACAGAGCTCTGCTGCAGGAATTTCTTTAATTCTCTAGGAAGCACCCACTGGTAATGCCAGTCATGGACACAACAATGAATGCTCCTGGAAGAACTTGGGCTTTTCACCTTTCAATATCCAGCATATCTGGAGCACAGTGAATCTTCCACTAATATTTGCTGAATTGAAATTTAATTGTTCATGTCAGTTTCTAATACTTGATAAAATTTTAGCCAGGGTTCCCTGTACATTGAAAGTCACATCTGATCTTTAACTGGGGTCTCTCTGTTGATTTTTTTTTTCTTTTTTTGGCAGTACTAGGGATCAAACTCAGGCCCTTGTGCTTCCAAGGTAGGTGCGGTAGCACTTGAGCTAAATCCCTGGCCCTCTCTGTTGATTTTTGACATCATGATACCACACATACAAATGTGGTTTTGAATTCAGATAAGAGGAGGGATTAAGAAATCAAAGGGATTCTGAGTATAAATATTAATGAAATGGATATAGGGAATATGTAAATATATAAGGATGTTTCTGGGAAACATGGGTTGTGCTCTCTTTCTCATCTATTTCAGGATATATTTAGGGTACTCACTTTTCCCACCCTGAACCATTTTACTGTTCTGCATAGTTTCTAAATGTGAAAAGTGAGACTGAATTTTTCACAAATAATTATCGCATTGAGGTTGATATGCCTCTAGGTTGTGTTTTTATAACCTAAAACATTGTACCTTCATCTCATTCATGTATGAATTTGGAAAATATGAATCAAGAAAGATATCAGGACCTAGATATGTAGATATATGGAGTAGAAGGCTGGCCTATTTCTTAATTTGGTACTAACTGGCAAATGATGTCATCATTCACAAGAGAGTCATGTGGACCAAGTTTGCACCTCTGCTCTTTCCTCAAACATTTCTCTCATAAATGTTTCCAATTGGTTGGCTGGTAACACGTTTCTTGGTAAAAATCAAGATATTTTCATACTGTGATATTTTAAAGAAATTATCTTTATTTTTAATTGTTCATCTAGACATGCCAATGGATACTTAGGCCACATTTTGAGCAAAATTCACAATTTTTTCCCCCAAACCTTACATGTGTACACAAAATGACACAATTTTAAGGATTTTCTTAAAGGAAAAAAGCATGAGAAATACAGTGGGCTACAAGCTCATAGCCAAATCCAAACCAGTTAGCATTATCTGATTTAATATGCAAAGAGATTACAAAACAACTTTGTGTTTTGTAGGAAGAACTACCTGAAGACAGGATTGCCAGACACACTCTACGGCCCTTTGTGGGAAGCCATAAGCAGAAGAAATAGAGCCATTTTTCATTTAGCCTAGCAGGGAGCTGTTGCATAAGCCAGGCATGAGTCAGGTCTGACTTTTCATTGCTGCTTTTGCTATGAGGCCTGGCAGTGATATGTACTTACTTTCTTAATTTGATCTTAACTTTACCTTGAACTTACTAAAAATAGCCCTTTTGTGTCCTTCTTCTCAAGCAATGAAAGAATTAAACTTGGTAAGTCAAGTTGATCCATGAGCTAGCAGAATATGACTGTAACAATAAAAATCCATGGATGATCTAAAAGTTATATCTTAACTTGTAATTGGACTTTCATTGAAATATTACAAGAAAGCCACTAGTAGACAAGAAAGAGTTGTCATGTTCTTTTCCTTTTATGCCAACGAAGAGGAACTCAAGAAATCTTCATAGCTGAACGACAGAGATAAATTAACCTAGTTTTTCCTTCTGTTTCACTGTACTTCAGATTTTTATTGTGCTAGTCGATACCTGATAGGACTAGCCATTGGAGGTTTTAGTCGTCTGGTCAGTGGGGTCTCTTTTTAGACTAATTTGGAACCAGGAACACTTTTGCCCTATGAAGTTGAGGCTAGTCAGATCAAATTTAATCTTCTTTAAATCATTATATGACTATAATTTAAACAAAATCCCACTTTCTAAGCTCAAGGTAGAGGTTCCATTAACTATAACAATATCTTCTGTCCTGTCTCTGCTTTCTCTTTCCTGGCAATTGCTTTCCCTGATTTGATCTCATATACATTAAAAACAGACTACTCTGTAGCACTCTGAACCATCTAACGCAGTAAGAAAGATTTGGAAGCAGGAATCTCTCCAACAGACTCTCTTTTGGTATCTCATCAAGCTAAAAGTTTCAGGGTATTTAAGTGATAAAGAAACAGGTGTCAATAGTCACTGCAGAAAGCAAAAGTCAGTGTTTTTTAAATTCACACTGCTTCCTTTTTAACCTATATCAGTAATTTCAATTTATCATCCAGCCATTACACAAGATCTTCACACTTTCATCTGCACCATCTGACAATCTCACCTTCTTTCATGGAGATAAAACCAACTTTCCAAAGTTTCCCCCAAACCTTACCACTCTAAGCCTCAGTCTTTCTATAGGATCTCATTACAGGCCAATCAAGTTTCTAACATTTCATTTGCATGTTCAGAGGAAAAAAGAAAAACTAAACCCAAACCCACTGCAGTTAGGAATTGAGACCTGGCTGTTATTCTACAGGCTTGAGAAACAGCTTGATTACGGCAGAAGTGATTGTTCTCCCACTACCACGCTGTTGAAGGTAAAGAGAAACGGGCATCCATGATGTTCAATGAGTATTAATTATGCTAGAACTTCTAAAGAAAAGATTCGAAGCACAGAGTTTCACAGACGAGGGAAAAATGCTGTAACGAATTGGATTTTGCAGCCAAGTGTCTGCAGAGAAAAAGGGCAACAGGATTCCAAAGTGCCTCTGCTAGCTCGGGCCCTAATTAACCACAACGACTTGCCAGGAAGGTAAAATCTGTCATAAAGCTGAAATAGTTTCTTTACTTAAATAATGTGAGCGTCAGCTAAACAGTGGGGTATTTGTTTACATGAAATTACGAAAAAGAAAAATCCAGTTACTATTAACACCGAGGAAACGCACGCCAAGCATAGACCAAAGATACTTTGGTACTGTAGCCACAACAGACAAATATGTGGGGTGGGAGCAGGGAGTTCCCTGATGGTTGGATGACAGGATCACAGGAGGTTTCCGAGACCTGCTATGTCTCCTGTGAGGCCGATGCACCACCGTGTTCCACAACAAGTCACATAAACACAAGCTTATCAGCTGGCTTGTTAAAACAGAGTGTGAGACATCTCTGTGTTGAACAGTGACTTCAGGCTCGCGGAAAGGTCTCATTAATCTGAGGAAACGATGCCTGGTGCCGTAGCTTAAACACCACGGTCTCAAGCGGAATGCTCGTGAAGTTCCCATGAAGACGTTTCCCCTGTGCTTTTTTCAGTTTTGGTTTGTGGCCTTAGCTGGAAAGCGAAATGACGGACTCGGCAGGCAGTTCGGAAAGACATCTGTGAGGATTTAAGTTGGGCAGCTTTCAGGAGACAAAAGAGGTTTAAAGTTAAGGCCTTGATCTGCAAACAATAGTATATTAATAAACTCTATACCATATTTACAAATGCATTCTTTTGTATTAAAACTAACAGTATTCTGTTCACAGTGCCATTGTTTATACAGGTAGCAATCCCATAATACTCATGTATTTTGGCATGGGAATCAGTAGCGCTTGGTATTTACACGAAATGTACATGTGTGAATATAAACAGGTCACTGAATCCATAAAAGACAGATTGGCTAATGGTGCAAAGGAATGAACTGTACAGCACCTTCCCCCAGATCGGAAGGAAACGTGTGGTTCTTCCACTGAGAAGATGCCAAATCGCTGACCCAAAGTGGCATCGAGTCCATAGCAAGACAATGAACCCCCTGTTCAAGGTGAGGTTCACTGAATAACCTTAGTCTAAAGTTTTAGATCCATTGTCTAGTGCATAAAATATAAAAGTTAAAAAGATTTATTATTATTCTCATAATAATAATTATTATTAAAATAGAAGGTACTTCCACGCTCTCGTTTGTGCTCTTGCACTTAAAACCAATATCCTCGAAGTTCCAAATGTGCTGGTGTTTTTGTCCTGCAGATCAGCAGTCAGAGGGCGAACCCCGGCTGCGATCCGGGGCCGGAGGGGCCGCGGCAGAAGCACCCCTTCCCACGCGCGCCTTTGCCTGGGGGCAGCCCGCCTGGAATCAGCTCCCACGGGACTGAATGGAGTTGCTCATTTCGGCAGCAAATGCTGAGGTGACACATGGCTTCTGTACACTCGGAAAAAGGAGGGGAGGCAGGTAAGTGGGAAGAGGGTGGCGTTCAAAAGAGCCCGGGAGGAAACCCAGGAGCGCTGGGCTGCGGCAAGAGCCCGGGCCGGCGCCTCCCGGAGGCCTCGCTCGGGGAGATCCCAAGGTCACAGCGCAGGGCGCTAGGGCGCGTCGCCTTCGGCCACAGTCTGCTCCTCCCGCTCGGTCCCCGCGCCCTCGTGGTCCGCGCCGGGGATGCTGGCCTTGCGCCTGTGCTGCTTGGACAGCAGGCTCTTCCACTGCGCTTTGTTGTGGGCCAGATGGCCCAGCATGTTCTCGGACAGCGCGCTGTTTCCCGTGAAGCGGGCCCACTCCCGGAACAGCGGCTCCACGATGTAGGTCATGAAACCTGCAAGAGGCAAGTCCGTGCCAGTCAGGGACACAGACCAGGGCTCACCACCCTCAGGGAGGACCCGAGATGTGTAGCCATGGCCTTGTCGCTTGCTTCTCTGTTCCTCAGTTTCCTCTTTTGTGAAAAAGATAAGTACAGCAACCAAGCCCATAGGGTTGTTATAACTAAATGACGATACATTTTATGTTTTAGATAAAACGTGTTCTCCGAAATGCTCATGTGTTTTGACATGGGGCCTCCCCGCCTAAATATTTTAAAAACATTTTTATTTTGAGGCAGAGACTTGCTAAGTCGCTAAGTTGCCCTGGCTGGGCTCTACTTCTGATTGTCCTGCCTCAACCCCAGAGTTCTGGGATTATAGGTGTGGGCGGTGACCCCGAGCAAAGGATATAAGGCCTCAGGAAGGGCTACTTTAGGGCTCTAGACTCTCTGAAGAATTCATCCATTTACTGTGTACAATATGTTTTTCAAGACTGTCTTGCTTTGGGTATTGCTTTCAATTGTGTTAAGCAGGCCTATTCATTTAAGTACAGATTTTTTAGCTTTGAGAACAGGCCCACTTTAATGACTACAGAAGATCTTTTGATATTGAATGTTCTGTTTGCATGTCTGCTCTCTTAATGACTGAAGACTTGATGTTTCCTAATTGTGTTTTGATGTTAATGTGTTTTCCATATTAAACATGATTTGTTAAGCAAAGATAACTTTCAGTCTAGGCCAGAATTCTTGGAATCATTACAAACTGGGATTTATTTAGGTTTCATTGTTTTTCCCTTGAAATGTAAATGTGGGAAGAAGAGGCAAATGTTTTACAGCATAATAAAAATTTCCAGCAACTCAGACTGTGTATTTATGGGCACATGAATTATGTCTTGATTTGGTAATCTTTTTACTGGACGAACAGTAGACATTTGGCCCTTGAAGATGCTAGAAAGATAGGAAAAGGATACAACAATGTGAAATGTTACTATATATTTCTGCCTTATTTCATCTTATGTGCAATATGATTTAAATACTGTGAGATCATTTTAGATAAGCTGAACAGAAGAGAAGAAGTTAAGTCAGTGGCTTTCTGTATGTATTAGGCATTTTGCTAAGGTTGTATAGTTAGCGAATGAGGGTTTCTTTCCCCTTCCTTCCTTCCTTCCTTCCTTCCTTCCTTCCTTCCTTCCTTCCTTCCTTCCTTCCTTCCTTCCTTTTCCCCTTCCTCCCTTTCTTTCCTTCCCTTCCTTCTTTCTTTCACTCTTTTTTCTTTCTTTCATCCCTCTTCATTCCTTTCCCCTTACTTCCTTTCTCTCTTGACCTGCTCCCCCTTTTCTTCTTTCCTTCCGTCTCCCTTCTTCCCTTTCTCCCTCCCTTCCTTGTTGCCCTACCTCTCCCTCTTTCTCTTTTTCTTTTTCTTCATTTTCCTTCATCTCTCTCTCCCTTCCTCTCCCCTTCCTTTCTCTCGCATCACTCCTCCTTTCTCTTCTCTTCCCTTTCTTTCTCCCTGCTTCCTTTCTTCCTTGTTTGGCATCCTCTTGGCTCAGTCTCCTGAGTAGCTGGCATAACAGGTGTTTGCCCCTGTACTTGCTATTCTTAAATTTTCTTCATCTCCTTTATAATCTCCATATCTACTTTCTAATTTTTTATTTAAAAATTAAATATTAGATATGTAAAATATAGTGTGCAAAATGACACTATCCTGTTTAAAGTATGACTATCTATCCATATTTACACTTATCAGATATACAGAGCTCTTACATTAAGCAGGAAAGTGATTTCAAAGTCTAATTGAACACCATGAGGTGGTTTCTAACAGAAAAGAAAGGCCTTTGGGAGCCTGCTTTGCTACTCTCTCTCTTCCCCAGAGACAAACTGGCTTTGCTGGAAAGTGTTGTCCTATAGGGAAGGTGGCCAATCAGATATTTATTTAATTTTAAAACCTTCTTTTAAAAATATCATTTTTTTTTTCTGTACCAAGGACTGAACTCATGACCTTACACTTGCAAGTCAAGAGGTAGCACCACTGAGCTAAATCCTCAACCTTAAAAATACTGAATTTGGTAAAGAGGAGGAATTGTTGGTGTTGGGAGGGAATAATAAACCTAAGTTTCCTTTAGATAACTGAATTACTTAGATAAAAAAAAAGCTGTAAGCCTAATTGAGACCCATGCTTAAAAAGTTCTCATTTTGGAATGGGACTGAAAAAAGAGAAGGGGTGTTTCAGAGAGAAAGGAGTCAGCAGAGAAACTGTTGTGTTACTTAGGGCCCGGCAGGAAAGTCACTCCTGCCTGGGGCTAGGGGGCAGGAAGGCCAGAACCCATAGCATCTCTTAGACTCTTCATTGGTTTGGGTTTTTCCAGGTTAACCTGATCTAGCCCTGTCACACTTCCGGCTCCGAAACTGTAAGAGCTCACAAATATGGTACAAGAGAGAGTTTTTTTTATAATTACCTTCTCTTTCTTGTTATTGTTGGTGTGCTGGTGTTGCATGGAAGGGATTTCTCTATTCATTCAACCTCCATACCATTTCACAAAGAGGTATCTATGGTAACCACAATTTCCTGAGCTGAAAATTGGATATATGATCTGACAAAATAAGTGTGTTCTCATGACAACAACAAGACAGAATCTCTGAAATCAGGGCTGTCTTTGCAAATCCAGGTTGTATGTTTAAAAGGCTGAATGCTTTTGTTGGGTGTGCGTATGTGTGTGTGTGTGTGGGTATGTGTTTCAAAATATCATTAACAGTTGCCTGGATTTTTTTTTGTCTAGCCAGAGTTTACCAGAGCATTTTGGGATTAGGAACCTTCTCTATAGAATCTCCATGACTAAAGCTTCCAAGAGGACATGACTGTATTCAAGGAGGCTGAACTGTGTCACTGGCATTGATGTTGTCATCTACCCTGGGTTCCATATTTTTCTTACGCTTTCCTCCATTTTTGGGTGGAGGCATCAGTTTAATTATCAAAGCAACATCATAATATTAAAAGCAATTTGGAAAGAGATGAATCGTGCTTAATGTCATAATTCCAATGTGCCCATTTGAATCTTTGTATGTTCCACTCATGTCTTCATAGCCGAGTTCACTCAGTGCTATTTCCTGAGGACGACTGGGCCCATGAGGGTTAGAGTTACACACAGTGGTTGTCAGCATATCATTCTAATGTGCTGTGACTTTCTTCACTTTCAGGTGATTTTGCCAGATGCCCCTTTCCCTCCTGAGGCCAAGGCATTAAATTTTGAGCCTTGCCATGGTCTTTGGCCCTGTGAATGCGTTAAGTTGCCTGAGGTCTGTGGGAACGGTAAAAAAAACATGAACAGCTATATTTCAGGGCCAGAGCTATAAGTAAAAGAATTAAAGTTCTGTGTTTGGTTTTAATGGAAGGAAACTGTGAGGAAAAGAAAAGGCCTGCTTTGTATATAGATGGAACTGGAAGTTTTCAGGTGTGGTAGAAATTCTCACTGGAGCAAAAATATTTCCTTTTCTCAAGTAAACAAAGTAAAAGTTTCATCCTTTGCTGTGCTTTATGATCTTATACATAATGCAATGAAAAAAAAGTGACAGTTTGGATGCTCTATATGACCTATTAGCAGTTCACCACGATTGACCCTTGAAAAGAGAGTGTGGCTTTAAGAAAATGAGCTCGAGAATATGACTGGAAAAGGGAGACAGAGAAACGCAGGACTCTAGGCCACAGCTGAGCTCTAGCAGCTTGGGCTGGGGGCTGTGTCCTGGCAGTGAGTGGAACAAGGGCAGAACCCACATTGCGGGGTCCTAAGGCCCTTTGGCTGGCTCCCCACCTTTAAAACCATGGAGCATGAATAGTTGATTCTTGTTAACTTTCTTCCACTTAATTTGATTTTACTTCTATTCTAAACCGCAGAGTTAATATGATAACTTAGCATGATGTTAGTTAGCAGGGCTTTTCTCCTGTTTTTCATTTCTTAGTGAGAACTATCTAGTAGATCAGTCATGAATAAAGTGTTTATTTGGACTCAGCCATTCCAACCTCCAGTGCTGAACTTTGGAAGGCTGCATGTGGATCTTTTTCTGTGTGTGTCTCCTGGCAGAGGTGCCACAATATTAATTTCAAATTGACGAGGGATTCAACTCACCAATTTGTATACTGGGAATTGAGTCTTTCTGTTGATTACAAAGAGGACTGATTTCCAGTTCAAATTTTTGTTCAAGGTCACCTGAGAGGAAAAGAAAGAAGAAATGCATGGTAAACCAGAATTTATAAAATATGTAGCAATGGATTTAATGACCCTCTTGGAAGACATTACTCTAGGGCTCATTGTGCTTGGCTTATGGTCATCAGGACCTTGTTAGTATGACCTCCTCTGCCTTTAAATTTTGAATATCAGTGTCAATGACCATTTATAATGGACTCGTTGTAAACAGGTGTGCCCTGGGATCAGGGTAAACTTTCAGAGGATGCATGCAAACAAAACAACGAATGGGCAATTTTCTAACATAACAGTGCTGTTAAGTTACAGTTAAGAAAATAATGCCTTACCCTTCTTTACCTTCCCTGCTTCCTGACCATAGTCTGTTTTTTACTAGAGGACAACTAGGGACAATGGGTAGGAAATGGGTAGGACTAGAAGGATTTCGTTTGAGCAGCAGCTTAGTCATAAGTTACAAAATTAATCAGAAACAAAGGCAGGGGACTATTCAGTATTAAAGTGAATTTTCCTGAGGCCAACTCCCCTCCTTACCTCCACATTTCTATTTACAGTGATTTTCTAGTCACATTGCTGATTAGTATTTTGAGGGTACAAAAATCCCCCCAATAAACCCCCAAACAAAAATAATTAGCAATGCTTTTTTTGTATCAACTAATGTTAGTGGGGCTTTGTTTATAGGAAAAAATCAGTTTTGCTAAAAATTACACAAGGCTAAAAGTAGATATTTGATTAAAGCTTTTGAGATACTAGCTTGATTAAATGCATATCACTATATAGTCACAACTTGAGAGAAATTCTACTTCCTTAAAAGTATTGAGAAGCCAGGAGGGAGGTACCCAGTATATGAAATCTTCATATCTGTGCTGAGGCTCTAACAGTTTCTATAACTCAAAGGATCTAGTTTCTCTGTCCTCTCCTGTCTTCCACCTTGGTTTTAAGGTTTTTCCTTTGCTCAGCATCATGAGTCATATTAACTATACGTTGTCTAGGACTGTCAGTAGTCTGTGGTAGCCTGCTTGCTAGAAGCAGGAGAGGATGACTAGAGATTTGAGTCTACACCCTAAACTGAAACCAAAATAGGATTAACTATAAGGATACAAGGAGATTTAGCTCAGTGGTTCCAGCGCCTGCCTGGCAAGCACAAAGTCCCTGGTTCGATCCCCGGTACCACATACAACAATAATGGGCATGATGGCTCATGCCCACCTGCAATCAGTACCACGTACCACAAGTACCGGGCTTGGTGGCTCAAGCCTGTAATCCCAGCACTCGGGAGGCAGAGGCAGAGGATTGCTGAGTTCGAGGCTTGCCTGAGAGCTACATAGTGAGTTTAGAGCCAGCCTGAACTACAAAGCGAGACCTTGTCTCAAAAACAAACAAACAAAAAACCCCAACAACAACAACAACAAAAATCCCAAAAAACTTATAAGGATACAAGTCATCTTTATAGAATCCTTATTAAAAAAATCAGGAACTGGGTGTGGTGGTGCATGTCTGTAACCTCAGATATTCAAGAAAGAAGCTGAGGCAGGAGGTTCTCAATTTCAAGGCCAGGCTGGGAAATTTAGTGAGATCCTTTCATAAAATATAATGGGCTAGGGTTGTATCTCAGTGGTAGAGTGACTCCCAGTACGTAAAAAACCCAAAAAGATCAATATGGAGGATGGTTAGGTTGGCTGCCCAGAATCTAGTCTTCTCAAAAAAGGTAGAATTTCTGGAGGCCATGAAGCATTAGATCAAAAGGACCGGATCTGTCCTCTCTGTCTTTTCCTTTGTCAGGGGACATGCCAGGGCAAAGTATGTGAAAGCTCATGTTTATTGATCAGAATTAGAAATGTTTCAGGGGTTTCCATTTATAGCACAGTACATGCATATATTTAGGATCAGTTTTGCAAAGAGATACTCTGGGGTGCTTTCCTTGGTTGGTGCCCTGTAGTCACTTAGTCATCAACTTCGGTACACTACCTCTGCAGGCCTTCCTCTCTGTCCGAGTGACACGGTCCCAGCCCCAAGTGGCTCAGTCTAAATAAGGTGCTACGTGAGCAAATCAAAGGGTTAAACCACATGGCCAAGAATGGCACATGATCGATAAAAACAGAATGGGACAGAAGAGAGTCTTTTCTCTGCCCCGTTGTTAGATTTCCAAGGGTGGAGATCCTAGTTCCTGTTTCACTGCTACTTCAGTAGTTTATATATCACAGGAGTAAGGAAAGAACTTATTTTACTGAATCTGAAACCTCTTTGTGCCAATTTCATCATATTTCCTTTTGTTTCTCCCTCAGTGAAGATTTTATATTGTGGGCAACTTGAACTGAGCGTCTGATTTCTAACCACACACACTCAATTCCAGTGAAATGACAGAGTTGTAGAAGCTGTGTGAGGACTTTTATTCTGTGAGGAAGCCTGGTGAGTGAAGCCTTCTGGCCCCACATGAACTCAATTCTTTTTTGTCTTCTGTATTCGGGGCCATCGTGATGTCATTGACACATCTTTCAATGGAGGCTTCTCCAAAAGACTCTCTGTTGCTATTTGACCTCCCCACAGAGCTGGTATGTGGGACACTTCAAGCTTTATTTGTTTTCAGCCTCTCAAACCTGATCCTGTCACTAGTGTGAGGCCACTGCTGGTGCCTGAACAAACATCCTGGACACTGAAACCCAGCCTGAAGAAACAAGTCTGTGTTCAAAGACCGATATCCCACCCAACATCAAGATCCTGCGTGCTAATTCACCGCCTTATTTCTGAAGAAAGGTAATCTGTCCAAAATTATACCGGAACTCAGGGCCATTCACCTTTCCCTACCCCATTCATCTTTT
>PVIC010047365.1:0-13878 GCA_004025085.1 Thryonomys swinderianus | reverse complement strand
AGATCATCATGTTATGTGGAATAAGCCAGGCACAGAAAGTCAAATACTGCATGAGTTTGTTTACAAGGAATCTAAAAAGCCCAGAGATGTAGAAGACAGAGTTCAGGTAGGTGAGGGGAGTGAGCAAGACAGGGAGAGGCTGGTTAATAGGTATTAAAAATATTAGGAGAGGGCCAGAGATTTAGCTCAGTTGTGCCGGCGCCTGCCTCGAAAGCACAAGGTCCTGAGTTCGATCCCGGTAACCACATACAATGCTGGGCGTGGAGACTCACGCCCACCAGCCATCAATACCACATACTACAGTGCCGGGCGTGGTGGCTCATGCCTATCATCCCAGCACTCAGGAGGCAGAGGCAGGAGGATTGCTGAGTTCGAAGCTTCTCTGGGCTACATAGTGAGCTGAGGGCCTGCCTGAACTACAAAGAGAGACCCTGTCTCAAAAAAAAAAAAATCTAGGAGAGGATTTCTCCTGACAAAAGAACTCATAAATGTTTGGGATGATCATTCCTCAATGTGTACATGTATCAAAACATCATGCTATACCCCATAAAAATGTACAACTTTTATCTGTCAATTAAAAAAATAATAAAGAGCTATTCGGTGGCCAGACAAACAAAGCAATGATGAAAGTTCAAGGTCACAGAGTTCAGAAGCATATGTCAGTTTCAAAGAGCAAGTCATCAGTGCCATGCATGCAGGAAGTTTCCCTCAGGCCCACAGAAACAACCCTGAGGAGGCAGAGCGGTCCAGGCTCTGCGAGAAGGGGTTTCACTTTAAAGTGCTCTTCTGTGAGAGGGAAAATCAAAGCCAATGTCCTCCTTGATTGAAGCATTCAGATCTACTACAAGTCAAAACACAAAGTAAGTAAACAACAAAAGGCACACTGCTAAGTATGTTTCCACATCCACTCTCCACCCTTAAGAAACAGGGAGTGGGTCAGGTCAAGTGTTTTAGGGGCAGGTAGGAGAGGCAGGCGGTAGGACAGTGACTAGTGGTTGGAGTCCTACGAAGGGGCAGCTGGCACAACTGCAGAAGCAGAAAGCAGGGGCAGGCGCCAAAGGAAGTGGTTTTGCTTCAGCCTCACTCAGAGCAACAGAGGTTCTGGGAAAACGACAGACAGATGCCGTGGGAAGGTGAGTGACCCAGAACTCACAATGTGCGCTTCCCGAGATCAGAAGATGTCTGCTTATGGGGACATCTTTTCAATCAGGGCCCCAACGGATAAACAAGGCCTCCAAAGCTCAGATGCTTCCTTTTAATCCAAATGCAGTCTGATCCCCTTGAAGACCATCTCATCCTGGCTTCAAACTCCTTCACTCTCCTGGAGTTCGAAGCGCAGAGGTCATGGGCCCACACAGGGCCATCTGCTGTCAAGACTGGAAAAGAAGGCAAGATCAGAACGAGGTTGGAAAACATGGTTGGTTGGTTGCACAGGTGAGCCGTTTGTGTGATGGGAATCAAAGTGCCCAGTCGTGCCCAGAACAAGAAGCTGAAGTGCCCACCACCAGCCAAGCAGGTGGCCTCTGGGTCCCCTAGTGACTTCACCACCACCACAGAAATGGAGTCTAAAAAGACAGGAGTTTCTGGGCCGGAGGGTTAGCTCAGTGGTTCTGCAAGCGCAAGGTCCTGAGTTCGATCCCCGGTCACCACATATAATGCTGGGCGTGGAGACACGCCCACCAACAATCAACGCCGCATACCACAATGCTGGATGTGGTGCCTCACGCCTGTAATCCCAGCACTCGGGAGGCAGAGACAGGAGGATTGCTGAGTTCACGGCGGTTTGCCCGGGCACCATAGTGAGCTCAGGGCCAGCCTGAACTACAAAGCGAGACCCTGTCTCCAAAAAGCAAAAAAAAAAAAGACAGGAGTTTCTGCAGGTTGCTCCCTCTCACTCCCTGGAGTTCAAAGACGTCAATGGAGTTACCAATGAGAGAAACCCAGCTGATGGTGTTTCTCTTAAAACCAGACTTTTTTTTTTTTTTTTCAGTACTGAGGATCAAACTAGGGCCCTTGTGCATCCAAGGCTGGCATGGTACCACTTAAGCTAAATCCCCAGCTCTTGATTTTATTTTATACTGGAAGTTCTCTTTCATCTTACAGTCAGGTGTTTGTCTTTTTTAAAAAATAAAAAATAGGGCTGGGGGGTTAGCTCAGTGGTTCCGGTGCCTGCCTCGCAAGCACAAGTTCCTGAGTTCGATCCCAGTAACCACATACAATGCTGGGCGTGGAGACTCACGCCCACCAGCGATCAATACCACATACCACAGTGCCGGGCATGGTGGCTCACGCCTGTAATCCCAGCACTCGGGAGGCAGAGACGGGAGGATTGCTGAGTTCCAGGCTTGCCTGGACTACATAGTGAGCTCATGGCCAGCCTGAACTACAAAGCAAGAACCTGTCTCAAAACAAACAAACAAACAAACAAATAAATAAATAAATAAATAAAAATCTCTTAGATGAACACGGGAATGTAGAAATGCTACATTCAAGAGACTAAAATAAATTGTTCTGGTGTTTTAGATTAGTTCATTTTGTGTGTTCTATCTTTTCAAATAGTCTTACACTTTTCCAGGTGATTTTTATATGTAACCTGCTTAGGGAAAGACTAATGTGAGGCAGGTCAAGTGAGCTGAGAGCAGGTTCTTCTGCCACCGAGGCCCGCGCTCCGCCCTGCTATACTCTGAGCTCCCAGCCGTCACCCTTAGCCTCAAAGGGCAAAGGGGGCCGGACTGAGGAAGAAGACCAGGCTGCTTCAGCCAGAGTCCAGGACCCTCTTGGCCCTGAGTTAGTAGGAACAGACAGGCCAGAGCTGGGCTGAAAGTTGTCCCGGGGCCTTTGAACACTGCAGCTATTCCCTGGGGACAACAGTGTCTTATGGGGACGGGCTTCACTGGCCAGGGAGGAGCTGTGAGGCTTCCATCACGGACGCAGCTCTCAGTGGCAGGACAGCCACTCTGCTAAGTCAGGCTGACCACGGAGAGGGCATGTAGGGTGCTCCTTTTATCTTTATTTCAGCCTTATTAAGGTATGACTGATAAACAGGTAAAATTATATCACAACTCTGTTACCTCCTAGTTACCACTGTGTGTGTGTGGTAAGAAGGAATGAAATCAATAGCTCTGAGAAAGAGCTGCACTCCTATATTCTTTGTAGCTTTATTGACAGCCACCAGATATGCACTCTAGGTGCGTACTATTGTAAAGTGCAAGAAAATTGTGAGTAATGGAATACTATTTGGCCATGAGCATGAGATACCACTACGCAAAAACATGGATCAACCTGGAGGTTGTTATGCAGTGAAAGAAGTCCAACAGAGAAAGATGGATGTGTCTGTGGCATCTTAAAAAGCCAAATTCATAGAAAGAGCATGTGCCGGTGATTGTCAAAAACCGTGCGAAGGGAAATGAGGAGGTGTTGTCTGGTTCGCGCCTCTGACCTGGAAGAAAAAGGTGTTATCCCAGCACCTGTAATCCCAGCACTTTGGGAGGTTGAGGCAGGAGTATTCAAGTTTGAGCCCAGCCTGGGCAATTTAGTAGCTTAGGGAAACCTTGTATCAAAATAAAACAAATTAAATAGCTGGGGCTGTAGCTCAATGTAAAGGTCCTAGGTTTGATCCTTAGTATCAAAGAAAGGGAGGGAGGGAGGGAGCAAGGGAGGAAAAGGGTTGCAGAGAAGGCTGCTGGGCAGTTATGATAAAGCGTGTACAGAGGTGACCCTCCCAGCTTCTCCAATCACATCATCAAAGAGCGGTTGTACTAGTTTGTATGAAACAAGGCATTTGCTTCTCAGTGTAGTTGCTGCGTAATACCAAATGACGTCATCTCATTTTGTTTAAATTTTTAAATCTTCAGTGATTTATACGAGAACTCGGTGTCCAAGGGAAGAAACCTAATTGCAATGACAAGACATGGGGGGGCTGTTGCTCAGCAACCAACGGCAGGTGTGTAATTTGATGTCCTTGGTGTCAAGAGGAGCCCTAGGCCAGCTGCTTCATACCGGAGTAGTCAGTGCCCAACAAGCACCACCTCCTCACCCGTTCACTGCCCAGTAAACACATTGGAGCCCTAAATGCCTTCTATCTACGGTCACACAGTGGACCTTTGACTTATGAACTCACATCATTCATGAGGACTGGTTGTAACTCAAGGCGGGTAATGAAGGCTCAGGTTCCTCTACACACCCTTCAAAGTCTCTCTCCTGTACACAGCGAGATCTCAGTGTCCTCCGAGAGATATTGGCCTGGGATTTTTCAATGAAACCCACACAGGAAATGATACTGATGTTCAGAACTCTTTAAGGGTTAAATCTGTATCTGAGGCCGTCTGGAAGCACGAAATGGCTGGTATTCAGGTCATAACTCAAGATTTTGTCCAAAATTCTGGTTGTAACCCAGGTTGTTCATCTGCCGGACTAGTTGTAACTCTGGGCTCCACTGTACTGTAGTGCTCAACAGCTTTGAAACTCATCAGATGTGGTATTCCATATATTTTGTACAAAAAATGTTGTGCCGCTTGTTGTCATCTGTTTGGTGCTGGCCTTGAAGCTAGAACGTAAAGGTGGCAAGGGTCTTGTGACTTGATACCTAGTCCAGCCAAAACAGTTTTGCCTGGTTTTTGCCAGGGACCACGGCATGAGGGTCTGAGACGGTTTTCAAACTTTTCAGGTCTCAAAAGGTCACATTGTAACATCACAAAAATCCCTAAAAGAATGTTGTCATCTTTTCCTATTGCTTTACAAATCGAGCGGCCCAGACACCGTGTAGGGACCCTGCGCTGACGTGGACGCATCACCAATGCACCCCAAGGGCCCCCGGGGCCAGACACATCTCTGGCTCTGCGTTTACCACTGAAGACTCACCGCTGTCCGAGGTGACTCACAAGCCCTCCGGCGCCTCGGAATTCCCAGGTCACGATCTCTCTGTCTGGGATGTCCTTTCTCCTCCCAGCACTGGTCTTCTACTCTGCAAGCAGGACGGGGAAGATCCAACGTGGCTTCGCTTAGAAATAGCAGGGCGGTTCAGACACCCACAACTCGGGGACTCACACAACTTAAAGAAAGAAGTTTAACACAGAAAGTGTTAAAGGCTGAATGACTCCTTGCATACAAAAGCGAAGTGTCGGCCTAGCGGCGCCCCTGTGCCCAGAGCTCAGAAGAGCCTCTCCTTGCGGACGGCTAGCCTGAAAGGCCACGCTGGGGGTTTCTGAGGGTCGGGAACGCTCTGAACTAGACTTAGGTGGCAGCTTTTCAGGTGGACGGCTCAGTAAAAACATGTCACATGGATCTGTGAGCGCTTACTAGGGGGAGCCACACACCCGACCCACAGACGCCCACTGATGCTGCTCCCCAAAGCAGGGCACCAGGCACCCCAAGCCGGTCACCTCGGGGAAACCAGGCTCCCACGCTGAGGCCGAGAAGAAAGGGGCGGAGCAAGGTGTGGGCAGCACTGTGAGACGCCAACTGCCACGGAAAGTCGTGCTCCCTCTTGGGGTGATCAGAACCCAGCTGGGTCTAGGGTTAATAGCGTGCTGAGTCTGCGCTGCAGAACTGTCTCCAACGCAGAGCTTCTGCGATGCGCAGGAAAGACATCTGGGAGCAGAGGGCCCATTTCCTCCCGCGGCCCTGTGGTGGGAACCCTTCCAGGGACACCTACCCTCCTTCGCACTGTGCTTGCTGGAGGATTTCTTTCCTCCATGCTGGATCATTATCTCCCTGAGCATCACACCCTCCACAGTTGGGGCGCATTCACTGGCCCAGGACAGGCTGGAGGCTGAGCCGGGCCCCTTTGTGAGGAGGAACCCAGAAGGGTGAGGCCCGCTTGCACCAAAACGTGCTGTGTGGTGCCCCAGGCCCTCTGCTTCTCTGAGAGATGTGGAAACACAGTGTTAAAATCCAAGCAGACATTTCAGAGGAGCAGAGATTGGACAAAGACAGCTCCGTGGCAGTAAACAGCAGAGGCGCAGGCCCAGCTCTAAAGGAGGAGGGTGAGGTCACTGGCCCTGGGGCCTCATTAGTGGAAGCAACACGTACAACGAGGTAACAGTTTAAAGATATTTAGAAGTTTCCTGAGCGATCGTGATATTGCTGGTGGCAGTATGAGGCTTTCAAAATACACAGAGCGAGCCCTCCGAAAGCAGCCCGGTGGGCAATTAGGACACTGTGCGGTCGCGGAGCGTCTCTTCCCTTCCCCAACCATGAGTCACACGCTGCTAATTAAGACATCAGACACGTGTCAAAGGCTCGAAGTTACCTAATGGGCTAGAGCCTTTCGTGGCAATGACTAATAACGTTGGTGTGTTCGGAATGTAATCTCTGGTTTGACTTCCTGGGGCGACCAGATGACGAACAGCAAGACAAGTCATTCTCTAATTTGAGGACCCTTTCAGGGAGGATATGGGGACCGCGGTAAGGCAAGGGAAATGAAGAATCGTACCCCCTGCATTCAGCCCTCGCCTCCACCAGCCAGACTGAGCTTAGCGGTCTTTGACCACAGATAGGCGGCCTTGCTAAGATGCGCAGGAGTCCACCCGGACCAGACGCCCTGGCCTGCCCTCATCCCTAGCGAGCGGCCACTATGTCACAGGCCCATAAAGAGCAGCGAAACGGAGACACGCGGAGAGGAGGAGCTCAGAATCAAGAACTGCTTAGACTCCTGTTCTTACCCTTTACCAGCTTCAAGGCTTCTTGATCCCTTCAAGACTCTGTGTTACTCATCTGTGTCACAGTGATAGTTACAGCACCTACCTCACCCGGCTCTTGAGAAGAGTAAGTTAGATTAAGCATATAAAAGGCCTCACGTACGTGCTGTAGAGTTCTGGATGTGGGACAAGGGTCATCATTATTTATCCCCGTGAAGACTAACCGTAAGTGGGTTAAAGTGATTGGCCTGAGAGCCACTCGAGGAATTAGTAAAACACATTTAGGTGTTTTACTAATAGGTGGGTCACAGAGCTTCTTCCTCATTTGAGACCTGAGTGGGGCTCTTTCATTTCCCTTAAAGTTCGACAGGTTGGGGGGGGGGGCTGGGAATTTAGCTCAAGTGTACCATGCCAACCTTGGATGCACAAGGGCCTGAGTTCGATTGCCAGTACCACAAAAAAAAGACAAAAGGGAGACACTGGTGACATTCATGGGCTGGGGATTTAGCTCAAGTGCTACTGCACCAACCTTGGATGCACTCGGGCCTGAATTCAATCCCCAGTACCGCAAAGGAAAAAAGAAAAAGATAAAGTTCGACTCACGGCACTGAGGGTTCCAGGGAGATTCAGAACCATCCAGGGATCCGGTTAGCAGTGAAAGATATTCCGAGTCTGTCTGACAAGACGCATCCCACAATCTCAAGAGTGGGGCCTATGGTTCCAGACACCCCCGAGGTTGTGCCAAACGCCCAGCTTTGGGAACCCCTGGAATAGGTCACAGGTCACATCCATGCCAACCCTCAGGGTCTGTCTCTGCACGGCCTGGTCAAAATGAAGGTTTCTCCTCCTGCCTGCCATTGGGAAGCTGGCCCTGGAAGGTCCAAGAAGACAGGAGGGGAGGCAGACGGCGTCCCTTAGTCCTGCCTCCGGTGGGCAGGCCTCTGGCTCCTTTCAAGGTCCCAGCGGTCCCCAGTGAACCGGCCTCACTGTGTAACCCTCCCACCTCACAGTGGAATCTCATCACCCTGCCCACCCTAAAGGCTTCTCTTGAGACCTCTGCATATGAAGCGTGAGTTTGTCCCCCGAAAACATCGGCAAACATTCAGAAAAATAGTCTCTCAGATAAGCGTTCAACTGAAAGCTCCTCCTGAGCCCACGGAGTAGCTTAGGAAAAAAGTCTTTCAGCCGTGTGTGTGTGTGTGTGTGTGTGTGTGTGAGAGAGAGAGAGAGAGAGAGAGAGAGAAGAGGAGAGTTCTTTAATCAAATTTAATAAAGGCAATAAATTAATTGTTATATTCTGATGGTGGAAAAACAATCTGACCTTTGTATTTAGAAACTAGGAGAAACGCATTTCTCATTTTTCAGCTTGGAAAGCAGCCCGGTGCCAGGAGGTGGGAGAAGTAAGGAGCCCACGGGAGCAGTACTTCATCTCTAATCCCAGGTTTTAGTGGCCTAACTTGTATTGTGATGCCCAGACCTCCCTAAATTATGTTTGGAGAAAAATATCATTTAACGTCCAGTCTTCCTTTGGGAAAGAAAGATGTCATGGAAACTGGACCGGAGCTGAAGGCAAGAGATCCTGACCGTGACAGAAGCGTCTCCATTGACTCCAAAGGGGACACCGGGCTCCACACAGAGATGTTTCCCCTGGCAGAGTGGCCGCCCCCACTGTATGACCACTACGCATCAATACTGGACACAGCCTCCAAAGTCCAACTCAGGCGTATCCACCTCTACCCTCAGAAGACAACAGACATTGAGAAGAAATCTTCTGGGCCGGAGGGTTAGCTCAGTGGTTCCGGCGCCTGCCTGGCAAGCGCAAGGTCCTGAGTTCGATCCCCAGTAACCACATACAATGCTGGCCATGGAGACTCACACCCACCTGCAATCAATACCACATACCACAGTGCCAGGTGTGGTGGCTCACACTTGTAATCCCAGCACTGGGGAGGCAGAGACAGGAAGATTGCTGAGTTCGAAGCTTGCCTAGGCTACATAGTGAGCTCAGGGCCAGCCTGAACTACAAAGCGAGACCCTGTCTCAAAAAAAAGAAATACTCCTTCCCAAGAAGGCCAATGGTTCTTGTTCGGGGCAACTTTGTCCTCCAGGAGGCTTGTGGTAACTTCTGGAGATGTCCTTGGTTGTCACAGTCTCGGCATCTGGCAGGCAGGAAACAGGGATGTAACTCAACCTCCCTCACTGCCCGCCCCAGCCCCAAATGCCAGCTGTGCTCGAGTTAAGAAACCTAGGCTGGGGCCGGAGGGTTAGCTCAGTGGTTCCGGCGCCTGCCTCACAAGCACAAGGTCCTGAGTTCAATCCCCGGTCACCACATATAATGCTGGGCGTGGAGACACGCCCACCAACAATCAACACCACATACCACAATGCCGGGCATGGTGGCTCACGCCTGTCATCCCAGCACTCGGGAGGCAGAGACAGGAGGATTGCTGAGTTCGCGGCGGCTTGCCTGGGTACCATAGTGAGCTCAGGGCCAGCCTGAACTACAAAGCGAGACCCTGTCTCAAAAAGCAAAAAAAAAAAAAGAAACCTAGGCTGGGGGTTGGGATTCCACGAAAGGAGAAGGAGAAACGGAGCCAACGCAAGGGGAAGGGGTGAGACCGTGGTGGGGTGGGGTGTCCAGCATGCGATACCCAGCAGGAAAATGGCCCACAGAAACCAATTCCTTTCTTCAATCAATATGTGCCTTTATCATGATTGTAAGAAACGAATGTTCCAATACATGCTTCAGCCGGAAAGGAAGGGAGAGACAGAGACTAGTCCTTGCTGCATCCCACGAAGTTTTGTGCGGTCTGGCCATGACCGAGCCCCGCTCTCCCGGCAGTGGTTCTGGGATGTGCGTCCTGCGGCCACGCTGGCCCCCTGGTCCCCCTGAGTCAGCCAGGCAGAGTCTCAGCACAGAACCTCTGCCCACACCGTGCCCTCCGCAGAGAACTGTCTCCCCCAGGTCCCCGGGGCTCACGCCAGCACCCCCTCCTTCAGTGTCACCTCCCCAGGAAGGCCTCCTGTGACAGAGCTACTTCAGACGACAGCCCTCCACCTCCTCTTGCCGGTCTGAGTCCAGGGCCCAGTGCTCAGCACCGTCAGCCGGTTAGGCCGTCTTGCCTAATGCGGCCTCTGAGTCTCCTAGTAGGAGGCAAGCTCTCTACAGGCTGGCACTGGTTTTGTTGTGTTGTTGTTTGTTGTTTTGACCGAGACGTATTCCCGCCCACTCTACGGTGTACGCTATGGGAATTCAACACAGGTACCCAGTGGATTATAATCCAATCAGGGTAATAAGCATTTGTATGTCTTCAAACAGCATCGCCTCTCTGGGCTGGGAAAGTCGTCCTCCCCTGTTGTTTTCTTCCTGGTATCACAGCACACATCTCAGCCCACAGGGTCCCAGGTCGCTCTCCAGCCTGCTCCCCCGGGTCTCTTTTCCCATCCGGCCAGCTCGCACCAACCTCTAGCACGGGCCGGGTCATAAACAAGCAGCTTCGGAATATACCTTTCATCCCATTTAGTTTATTAGGAACTCAGTGTTTAACTGAGCATGCAATCAGAATTTTTTTTTTTTGAGACAGGGTCTTGCTTTGTAGTTCAGGCTGGCCCCGAGCTCACTATGTAGCCCAGGCAAGCCTCGAACTCAGCAATCCTCCTGCCTCTGCCTCCCGAGTGCTGGGATGACAGGCGTGAGCCACCACGCCCGGCACTGTGGTATGTGGTATTGCTGGCTGGTGGTTACCGGGGATCGAACTCAGAACCTCGCACTTGCGAGGCAAGGTGCTGGAACCACTGAGCTAAATCTCCGGCCCCAGAATTTTTTTAAAAAATTTTTATTTCTATTAGTAGGTGCTTGCAGTTCATAAAGATCACACTCCTCGCAGGAGTTAGTCCAAGTACATAGCACATCTCGATTCTCTTTCGTGCTCTTCTGCCTCCCTCCATCTCCTGGCCCTGTTTCCTCTTGCAAAAGATCCTCTCTGTTTGCTATTTCTCTATTTTTTACGTTGCTCTAATTTATTTATCCTTTGGTTTTCCACGCCATGTTTGATCTGGCGTGGCTGATGTACTTCCCCTAACATTAGGGTCGAAGGTTCATCCTTTTTCAAGCAGGAGCGAGCACTGGGAAGGTGCCAGGTGCCCTCCCTGGTGGGGAGGCGGATGCTGGGCGGCAGCTCCGCAGGAAGGCACGGAGCGCAGGCTGAGAGCAGAGCGTCTGCGCCATCTAGTGGGCAGCCTGGGAAAAGCACCTGCCGCCGTTCCCTTGAAAGTCCAGTACATCTGAAGGAGCCAGGACTGTCACAAAGAAGGGCCGGGGGTTCAAATTCTGACTCACAGGCTTTCCACATCCCTTCCTCTCAGGACTGCAGACCCGCTCCGCTCCGCTGGGCGCCCCGCTGATCCCATTCGTTTGGGCGGAAGAGGGGAAAGGATTAGGTCCTCTTTTATTTGTGCCAAGTCCACCCTGCAAGTTAAATCAACTTACTAAGTAATTCTCAAGACACTCAAACCATGTTGACCGCAGCCACCAAGAGCTGCTGGAACCAGCTGAAGGCTGAGGAGAACAGTCTGGAATTAGCACACGGTTTGTTCGAAGGGACCAGGCACTTCCGAGATCTAAGAAAGTCCTTCAATCATTTTAGCCAAGATCGTTTGCTTTTGTAATAACTATTTTAATGTGAAAGAATGAGTGTGTAATCTTAAGTAAATTTAAACTTTAAGTCAGTATGAGAATGGCCATCCGGAGGGGAAAAGAGGAGAGTAAACATTACCTGAGGGCCTGTTTATGGAGAGACTGTCTTGTTGCTCTACATGTGTAAATTTAATAACTCCAAAGGCCTTGGGCTTCACCCCTCTGCGTATCATGTCTTGTCGGGTAAAACAGTGTGCTGATTCCATGTTAAACAGTTTGGTGGTTCCTCAACATAGTGCACATAGAATTACCATACAAACCATCAAGCCCTTCTGGGCTGTGAGTAGGGAGATTGGAGATCAATGTTTAATGGGTGTGAGGTTTCACCTTAAAGCACTGACCTTCTGGAAATGTTATTGAACATGGTTGTGTAACACCGCGAATGTGCTTCATGCTACTGAATTTTACTTCCATAAGATTTAAATGCCAAACAGTATGCAATATAACATTGCAACAAGAAATAAATTAATCCACAGGTAGAGCGAAAATATAGATACACAGATATGTTAAATTACTATGCAAAGTTTTCTTATTCAGACCCCTCCCCTCCCAAAAACATTTTTCTTCTATTGTATTATCAATTCTAAGTTTGTTAGTTTTTCTTTTTGGAGAAAAGGTGTTGAAAAGATGGTAGGAACTAATCAGGATCATTTTATTGATTATTGAAGCACAAATTCATTGTAAAAAATTCATTGCATTGCATAGCAATGAACTTTCCCACAAAGGAAAGAAGAATCGCCCCCCCCCCTTTCCTTCTGAGCTAATTCCATCCTGGACCAGCTATGTCCCCGAGAGACCCCAACAGCACCGGTTATCCCTTTCTCCTGTGAGTTCTAAGTCTCCATGATACACACGCCCATTCACAATACAGAAAGGTAACTGGTTTTCTCCACTTTTAGTTGAGACGGAACATTCCAAGGCCAGGAGGATGTCATGCATTCGATGATGAGGAAGCAGCACATCACGGGAAGGGCACTTGTGGAGCATAGCCACTTGGCAAACGCGTCACCAAAGGGACACCAGGGCCGTGTCGTGCCACGCTGTGGGATGGTTTTTATTTCCATGAGCTGGAAAACCAACATGGTCCTCTTCTGAAGAAGAAAACAGCCAGAGCACACTTGGGTATGAACAGAAGGAAGAAGAGAGCATGTTCATGGCCAGCATAACGGAAGGGAAGAATGTCCATTAACTTGGAAAACTCTGGAAGTTACAGAGGAAGTAGCCCACTTTCCCTATGAAGCCAAAACAAATTAACAAAAAGCCAGAGATAGGGGTCACTGAATACCCAAGTTGTTTTTTTCTCCAAGGGATATATCTTTGAAGAAGAGTTAGAATATGAATCCCTCCGTGCAGTGCACTTACTGTGTTTTCTCATCCCTTTCAAATCCTGCCCTAAGGCCTAGTCAGGGCTGAATCTGTAAGAGGCCACAAAGGAAGGAAGACACAAGTGGATCCTCGAGGGAGTGAGTCCGGTTGATGAGGAATCATGTATATGAAGACACATAAAAACATGAACCAAAGAGAAAATTGGTGGATCTTACACGTTAAAACTAACACGTTTGATAAACATGTAAGAAGAGCATTTTCCACCCACGAGATATTGGGCAGGATTTCTTCCCCATCCCACACTGGAATCTAGCTGTGCATTTTATAAAAGTTAGTCCTATAAACAGAAAAGTAGCCTGACTTGAGCAGCTAATTCAATATATAACAGAGAAAATGAGGATTCCAGCTGAATGTAAGGCTGGATATAGTTAACTCCTCCCCCACCCACATTGTCATTGAAATGGCAGCAAAAACATTTTAAAAGCTATAAACTCATGCCAGGCATGGTGGCTCATGCCTGTAATCCCAGCACTCGGGAGGCAGAGGCAGGAGGATTGCTGAGTTCAAGGCTTGCCTGGACTACATAGTGAGTTCAGGGCCAGCCTGAACTACAAAGCAAGACCCTGTCTCAAAAAAAAAAAAAAAAAAAAAAAAACTATAAACTCCCAACCACAAAGAATAAAGAAGTGCAACTCTTGCCAATAAACACTGAACAAGTGACTGGAAGAGGTTGATAAACACATGGTAAAAGGAAGTAGATCTGAGGGATCCATAGGAGAAAGCCCATCTTCCCCAGATCTGGGTAGGTTCGAAGCAGAGAAGCAGAAATGATAAAGGCAGAAACAGCAAGGTGTGGACTTCTGCTACTCGGCTCCCTTGATGCCCTCAGGACACCTGGAAGCCAGACACTGTCCATCCTCCCTTGCTCCTAGTCTCAGCACCGGAAGGTTCTCATCAAAACAGATCTAAGGGTCCCACCAGAGATACCTCCAAGTCTGACACTTAGACTCCCCGAACATCCCAGGGGTAAGGCTACCTGCCCACAGGTCCTGTCCACACTCAGGACCCTTTTACTGCCTCACGCTTTGATTTGACTGAACAACAAGAATGACCCGTCACTTCAAGGAAGAGATAATTCTTTAAAAGTGACTCCAGGCAATGTAAAGACAAAGTAGGTAATAGAACTAGAGAAAAGAAAGCTAATTAGCAATTGTACCC
>PVIC010047364.1:0-13902 GCA_004025085.1 Thryonomys swinderianus | reverse complement strand
TATCACACCCCAAGCGAACTATGACAAACATCATGATTTAAAGACCCAGTTACATTCATCATATCATAGCTACCAAAATGGGAAAATAAATTCTTGCCTCCACTTAGAAAGCTTTCCAAGAAGAAAGGCTGAAGCCAAAACGCGTTTTCACTATTGACAATACTCTAGTGATTAAATCAATCCATATATTGCCTTGTTTCACAAGAACTACCAAATGTAGTTTGGAACATTGGAGTGATAATCTGCACTCAGAAAAATAAATTTTATTTATATATTTATGCCTCTAAATATTTTATATATAAACACTAAAATTTTGTATGTGCTTAAATGGTTCATATAAATATATAATAATACTATAAATATAAAAATATGAGGCCAAGTATCAGACTTTGGTGTAAATATAACTTTTTAAAATTAAATTCTTTATTGGTACAATTTATATACATCTCACAATCACATATAACATTGGGGAATCTGTATCAGTATATGACACAAGATAATTCTCATTTTTACCCATATCCCTACCCACCCACACCTCCCCATCCCCTATATACATACTCTTTTATTTTCTGTCAAAATCATATTTATTCCATCCCCTCATTACATTCCCACACCTAATTTCCTATGGAAATTTCCTATTCTACAAAAACTGTCATACTTTCTAGAGCTCATTTGCACCTACAGGTGCTCATATCAAAGAGAAAATCTGGTATTTGCCTATCTGTAATCTATTTATTTCACTTATTATTGAATCCTCCAGGTGTATTTATTTGCACATAAATGAATCGATCTTGTCATTCTTTATGGAAGAATAACACTCCATTTTTTTTTTAAAGCACATCTTTATCCACTCTCCAGTTGATGGGCATTTGGATTGTTTCCAAGATTGAGCTAGCACGAGCTGAGCTGCTGTGAACAAGGGTGTACATCTCTCTTTCCAATGTGCTTTTTAAAAATTCTTTTGGGTATATTCCTAGCAGGTTCAAATTAAATATAACTTTAATATTTATTTATTGAAATTTAATGTGTATTAAACCTCTCTATTTTACCTTATCCAAAGAAATTCCTGTAGAGAAATTACCTCCTATTTAGTCATCTTACATTATGAAAAGAGTAAAGACTTACAATTCTTTTAAAAGAAAAAAAGCATGTTACCAGATCCATTTTAACAAGGCTGACTAATGTTACTAAGTATGTAATACTTTCATAAATACCAAATTACAGTCAAAATAAATTGCTAAGAAAAGATGGTAACCCTAACTATAATTTTAGTTTTGTCAGCTATAAAAAGGTGGATAAGACTCTTAGCCTACATTTTTCTGAAATGATTGTTCATTATTCACTCATTTGGCTCAGAGAGTCAGTGCTTTGTGCCATCACTATTCTGATAACAATCTGGTCTTTAACAGTCCAAGGTACAAAGGTGTCTTCTCTTGTAAGAAGCTCTCACATCCCATGTGACAGTTCAACTCTAAGTATAACCCAAGCATTACCTTCCCGTACTCTCTTCAAAAGTGATTTTTAAAAATTATATTTGGAGTAAAAGGGATTTACCACTTGTCTGCTAAAGAACTACTCATAGACCACCTCCTTTTCTGCTTTCAGAGCTTGTGCTCTGGCCCCACCAATAGCTGTGTCCTCAATGTGATGCTATGAGTAGTGGCACAGAGTGGGCCACGCTCTCCCCTTCCCAGTGCCCTGCCCTTCATACTGAGACCCCTGAGGGAGTGGGGGAGAAGCAAGACAAGAGAAGCAGGAAGGAGAAAAGGAAATCATAGTTAAAATGTGTACTTTTAAGAAGACTGCAGCTTCCAATTCTTAGCAGAAGTTACTCAAGATGACTGCCCCTGTCTAAAAAGCCATAAGTTGGCTTAATTAATAAAGTAAAGGGCAGGCTAACAGAATCCAGAAAATGTTTAAACTACCTATCAAAAAGATGAAAGAAAACAACCTGTCCATGTTTGTGGAATGTTTGTTGGCTTGCACCTTTCTGGGGGAGTGCCACATTTCCCCCAACCTCTCATCCCCTCAAAATCTAACTGTTCCCAGTTCCAAACTGTAACACACCTCCTTTCTATGAATGCCTGCATTCTGCTCTCTTGCTGGAGCCAGCCTGACAAAACAGCGGGGTCATGAAGTCAAGGGGCGTGGATTAAGAAAAGAGAACAAGACAGGAAAATGGGTTTGGGAGTATTATACGTAGGAAAGCCAGCTAGACTTATGTAAGCAGATAGAGAGGGCTGGCCCTTGAAAGACTTGCAAAAAAAGAGAATCCTTCTGAAGGTCAACACCATCAATGAGAAATTACACTACTAGGCCTCATTCTCCTCCCAGGATGGAAGGTCAAGGCCTGGATCCAGCCCCTCCCTGGAAGACAGTAATTGCAAAATCCCCAGATAATGGGCAGGACCTTGAACCACCTGGAGGAGTCTCCTGACAAGCAAGACCCTCTAGGGCTGGATTTCTCATTGGACCCTATTCAATCAAAGAGTTGCTGAAGTAACTATGCTTGTCACTTACCCATTGGTTAGTCACACTTTGCCCATTTCTTTCATATCTTATTGGTAGCCCCCTATTTTAGACCCACCTCACCTCATCACTTTGCTCCATAAAAGCCCTCTAAAAAGTGAGGTAGGGGGTTTACCCACTTTCCAGGCCCCCCTTCTGTCTCTCTTAAGGCAGAAGCTTTCTCTCTCAATAATATTTTCCTACTCAAACCTCTGTTGTTCCTAAAATTCATTCTTCGATTTTTAGAGAACACGAACTTGCGTTTCAGGTGGGGAGTTAGACCTTAACTCTCCTGCGTCATATTAGAGGTTCCACCAAGATAACTGCATGGAGGTAAGAGTTTTCTTTTCTTCAGAAACTCTAAAAGGTTGGTTTTTCTCTGCAAATTGTAATTTTGTTTCATAGGGTTTGACTTTATTCTACAGATTCTGGTCCCCATTTTTAGTATTTGCATCAAAACCGGTCTAAATTCTAAGTTGTATGCTTTAAATATTTGTAAACTGCTGATCTCTTATAGTACATTGTGTTTTGTTAGAACTGTATTTTAATCTTGCACTGTATATGTTGTGTTTCTACTGGGTTGTTGCTTAAAATGCTATAAAATAGCTCTCTTCGGGCCTTTTTCTGTCCCTTATAGAATTCCAATCAAACAGTGGTTACTCTGCCAGCCAGTAAACACCTCTAGGGTGGCTGCCACTCTTAAAGCGGAGGACAGGTTTCTCCAGTTGCCCTTTGGTGAATCCTCACTTGCAGTCATGGGTGGAATGTTGACCAGATAAACAATTGGATTCCTTTTGGAGACAGATCCCTGATTGCATGGAACCAGTGGATACTGGGGCAACAACTAAGGAACCCTGGCCAAGGCAACTCTTTGGTGGGTTCCAAAGGTTCCCCAGAAGAAACTGCCTCCCAACCACCCATCTGGATAATCAAAAGAGAATCTCCACATCCTGTCCATACCTAAAAACTCCTCAGTGAGGTGAAAGGGAGAATTTGCCAGTGATCACCAGATGTGCTTTGCCTCAGAGTGCTCTGAATGATGCCAGCAAAACCCTTTCATAAGCCTCCATTCCGAGTCGAGTTATATGGTTGGACCCCTTTCCTCTACCAGCAAGATAGAACACGTGGCATATAGGAGTAAATTCTTTAATGAAATTAGACTACCTAAATCTTGTCTCCCCTAGACATGGGTTCCAGCTCTCATGTAGAAAACAAAATGTTTGCTGATAGATAATAGGCTTGAAACCTTTGTGGATTTATGAATACTATGTGGTAATATCTAGATTTTTTAAGTGACTTAAACTTTAGACTTTCTCTTTGATAATAGTCAGATGACTTCTTTCAAGTAGCCAAGTTAAAGACTTTAAACAACTGTGTGCCTGACCTATATATGTGTCTTTACATGATAGATAAACAAAATAGGTCTCTAGATGGCCTTTCTCTTCCTTCAGGCGTGCATTAGAAGTTGATAAGGGTATCTTTACTGACTTGTGGACTATTATTAAAATTATGAGTTTCAGATGATCAGCAGGCTCGAGATGAGACTGACAGAGGGATACCAGCAGATGTTAAGGCTGGAGCATTGGAGACACAAAGTCTGCCATCTAGCGCTGGCACAGGGCAAACTTTGGTCCAAACTGAACTACTCCCTCAGCCTGGTCTCATCAGGGCCTTACCTAAAATGAGTAAAAATCTAGTAGTATACTTCAGAGCTCTTTCTGCCTGGGGTGCAAGGCAAAAGTTTCTGACCAAACATTTCTAGATGTGTTCTCCTACAAGAGTGTCCTGATTCTGTCCATTAACCTAAGCCCCTCTCTTTCAAAGAAACAACAAGCAATGGGTTGAATCTTTTAGTTTCATCTTATTCCAGTTTGTCAGTGACAGCACTAAACAGTACAGTAATAATGGTTCAGAAAGGTGTATTTTACATACCTCCAGTTCGCCAAGGCAGGTACTGGATGGAATATAGTCTGAGCACCCTAAAAGAGCTCACTAGAGTAAGGGAGCGAATTCCTGGGAGGAAATAAGGTCAAACACTGGTAAGGGTAGCTAATTCCAGTCTGACTTATTTTCTGAGTTTCTTCTCTTCAGTCGGTAGCTACCTACCCTGGATTAGAACCTCCAGTTCACCAGCAGTGGCACTGGATGAGGCACAATAAAACAGAAATTGATAAGGCGCCATGTTTCTGTTGCAGATGGGGAATTCCATATCTGAGTCCCTTACTCCCTTGGCTTAAATACTGGAAAATATTTGACCCTCACTTGCTAAAGAAGACCAGATTAATATTTCTCTGTGCTCATGCGTGGCCTACTTATCTCCTTGAGCCAAAATGGAGAAAAGAGGGAAAGAATTATGATATTATTTCACAAATAAGATTATACTGTAAAGAAAAGGAAAAATGGACAGAAATACCGTATGGTGAGATCTTCTTTACATTAAGAAATAACTACTATTTGTGTTCAAAATGTAAATGTGAGCCTCAAGAAAGCCAGACAGGCTTTCCACCCTCATCTTTTAGAATCTGAGGGCAAAGTTTCTAAGGATACTCTACTTAGGATACCACCTACTGAGGTAGAAATTTCTAAAATAACAGCTACTGAATCTCTACCTACTGAGACAAAAGGTTTTTCTACTTGTCCTGTGGAGCCCAACATCCCTCCTCCTTATCCACCAAGGTTTGAGAGTAAGGCAGCCATAATACAACCCTCCACTGGGCTGTAACCCTTCTTATCTCAAGCTCCTCTAGGACAATACTCCTTACAAGAAGTAGACAATGTTTTTGGATGTGATCGTGTCCACGTACCTTTTTCTCTTCGTGGCCTAAAACAAATTGAGCAAGACTTAGGAAAGTTCTCAGAAGATCCAGACAGGTACATTGAGAATTTTAGATGACTTGCTCAAATTTTTAAATTAGGCTGGAAAGATGTGATGCTAATTCTGAATCAGACACTTAATTCTGGTGAGATACAAGCCACAACACAGGCTGCCATTAAGGTTGGAGATGAATATCACATAGTACATTATAAACCACCCACTGAAAGGTGGCCAGGAGAACTAAAAATCCCTACTAGAGCACAAGCTGTCCCTACACGGGACCCTCACTGGCCTGACAATCAGGTAGGAGACTGGTATAGGAAGCACCTATTGTACTGCATTACTGAAGGCTTAAAAAGGAGCAAAAATAAGCCAGTCAATTATTTTAAGTTATCAACTATCCAACAGGAAGAAAAGGAGCACCCCTCAGTTTTCCTGGAACATTTATGAGAGGCCCTAATAAGATATACATCACTAGCTCCTGACTCGATAGAGGGACAAATTGTTCTTAAAGATAAGTTGATTACTCAGTCAGCCCCAGATATTAGAAAAAAGTTACAAAAAATGGCTTGTGGTCCAGATAGTTCACTTGAGATGCTAATGAAAATTGCCTACTCAACATTTTATAATAGGGAGCAGGAAAGAGCCAAGGACAAGAGACAAAGATATCAAGAGAAGATTTCAGCATTTGCCACAGCTCTCAGAGAAATAGACTCTGGGTCTAACTCTCAGGGTTCCAAAAAGAATTGAACAACTCAGCTTGCCTGCTACTGCTGCAAAGAACTAGGCCACCTCAGGAGGGACTGCAACAGGAGGCCCCCTGGACCATGCCCCAACTGGAAAGGTGACCATTGGAGGGTGGACTGCCCCTTGAGGTGAAGGCCCCAAGGTTCAGACCCCTTTCATCAATTGGTCCAGCTGGACTGAAGATGCCTGGGGCACTCACTACATTTTCCCTCTGGCCAGACTGTCATCTCCATGGAGGAACCCCAGGTAGTTATAACCATAGAGGGAAAGAAGTAAGCCTGCTGCTGGACACTGGTGCCTCTCTCTTGGTCCTTCTCTCCAATCCTGTCCTCCCTTCCAGCCATCATACTTCAGTGAAAAGAGTCACAGGCAAGGAAGTAATTCGCTATTTCTCCCAACCAATAGGCTGTAATTCGGATGGTTTTTTTTCTTCACTCATTGCTTTTTTTTTTTTTTTTAAGACAGGGTCTCGCTTTGTAGTTCAGGCTGGCTCTGAGCTCACTATGTAGTCCAGGCAAGCCTCGAACTCAGCAATCCTCCTGTCTCTGCCTCCCAAGTGCTGGGATGAGAGGCATGAGCCACCATGCCCGGCACTGTGGTATGTGGTATGCAGTATTGATTGCTGGTGGAGTCTCCACACCCAGCATTGTATGTGGTTTCCGGGGATCAAACCAAGGACCTTGCACCTGCAAGGCAGGCGCTAGAACCACTGAGCTAATCCTCTGGCGCCACTCATTGCTTTTTGATTATGCCTGAAAGCCCAGTTCCCCTTCTTGGGCGAGATATTTTATCCCGTTTAAATACCATTATATATATGCATCCAGGACAGGAATGTTGTCTTCCACTTGTGGAGACAGAAATAAACCCTGAGGTATGGGCGACTGAGGGTAAGATAGGCAGAGCAATTCAAGCTGCTCCAGTACAGATACATTTCAGAGATCCTAGTATTTTTCCTCACCAGAGACAGTACCCTCTAAAACCTGAGGTAAAAAAGGATTATTGCCTATAATTGTCAATCTAATAAAGCAAGCCTTGCTTAAGGTCTGCAGTAGCCCATGTAATACTCTGATCCTGGGAGTTCAAAACCCTAGTGGAGACTGGAGACTAGTACAAGACCTCAGATTAGTAAATGAAGCAGTAGTGCCCATCCACCCAATAGTCCCTAACCCATACACTCTTCTCTCTCAGATCCCAGAAGATGCTAGTTGGTTTTCAGTACTAGACTTAAAAGATGCTTTCTTTTGCATTCCTTTACATCCAGATTCCCAGTTTCTCTTTGCCTTTGAAAATCCTTATGGTCAGGTCTCTCAGTTGACATGGACTGTTCTTCCCCAGGGATTTAGGGACAGCCCTCAGCTCTTTAGATAGGTGCTTTCTCATGACTTGGCATGTTTTAAATACTCCCAGGTCACAGTATTTGTAGATGACATACTAGTATGTGCTTCTTCAGGAGAACTTTGAGCCAAGGCACTCAGGCTCTGCTAAATTTTCTACCAAATACAAGTTGTAAGATTTCTAAATCTAAGGCACAACTTTGCAGCCCTGAAGTAAAATACTTGGGCCTTATTATATCTAAAGGAACTCAGAAACTGGGAAAAGAAAGAATTGAAACAATTCTTTCATACCCACAGCCAAAAACTCTAAAACAACTTAGGGGATTCTTAGGAGTTACAGGTTTTTGTCACCTTTGGATAGCAGGATATGGTGAAACTGCTCTATCAACTTATAAAAGAAACCCAAAAGGCAAAAACCATATAACCTGGGAACACAATTCCCAGGCAGCTTTTGAACAGCTCAAACAAGTCCTTCTAAGTGCCCCAGCATTGAGCTTGCCAACAGGAGAGAAGTTCAATCTATATGTTGATAAAAGGCAGGGCATAGCTTTAGGAGTGCTTACACAAGATCAAGAACCTGCTCTACAACCTGTAGGGTACCTAAGCCATGAGTTAGATCTCATAGCAAAAGGATGGCCTGCATGCCTCAGAGCTGTGGCTGCACTAGCTCTCTTGGTGCTGGAGGCATCCAAGCTGACCTGAGGTAAAGATCTCATCATATATACACCTCATAATGTGGCAGGGCTTCCTTCTCTAAAGGGAGCTTATGGTTATCAGACAGTCGCCTTCTTAAATACCAGGCGTTACTCTTACAAGGACCAACTGTTCAAATAAAGACATGTTCCTCCTTAAATCCTGCCACCTTTTTGCTGGAAAAGGAAGAAGTTGAAACTGATAGGCATGATTGTGAACAAATAATTCTGCACTCATATGCAGCCAGGGAAGATCTATTAGACACACCCATTGTTAATCCTGACCTGATGCTCTTTTGTGATGGCAGCTCTTACATAGAAAATGGGATTTAAAAAAGGCAGAATATTCAGCAGTGACTCTACACCAGATGCTTGAGAGTTCTTCCTTGTGCCAGGTACTAGTCACTTGTGCCTGACACTAGTACACAGCTAGCAAAACTCATAGATTTGACCAGGGCTTTATAACTCAGAGACAAAAAGTCAACATTTATACTGATTTGAGATGGAAAAAGACTGTAAAGTGTTATTGCAAGTTTTAAAGTCTAAAAAGCAAGTAGAAAGGTAGTTGACTGGTAGTAAGTAGAAGGAAAAAGAAAGTGGTTTTTGTTTTTAAGTAAGAATGGCTGGTTGTGCCAGAGTGTAAAAAGAGATAAAGAAAAGCTCAACTTGAGGCCTGTAGCAAGTTGTAGAAGGTTTGAGAGGATATAAACCTTGCTTTGGTTTGAAAAAATGCAAATAGTGAGTTAAAAATATGTTCATAATTTGACAGTATTAAATCAGTTTTAGTAAAGAGTTCTGACAGTCTCTATGGTGATAACTATAGACTTGGTGATATAGGTAATAAAACAAGTTGTCCTTCAAAACCAGATGACACTAGAAATTTTCATACAGCCCAAAGGAGGTGTGATTGTAAAAGCTGAATGCTGTGTGTATATCCCTGATCTGTCCAAATATTTCAACTGTTGTTCAAGACATCAAAGAACAGGTTGATGCTATGTCAGATTCTAAAACACCACGGACATTCTCCTTATCCACTCTGTAGGAGGCCATTATAAGTTCCTCTTGGTGGAAACAATTACTAGTTATACTCATAATAGTATTATTGACCTTACTGTTTGGTTCATGTTTTCTTAATTGCCTTCTTACTTTTGTCTTCTCTAGACTCAAGGCAGTATGCCTACCTAAGATGACAATGCATGGAGTCTATCAAGGGCCTTTACATAGACCCTCTGCAGAGTGACCCTGACTGCTGTTACAACTACACCCCTCTCCAGCTTGAAGAAGTTAGATCAGCCTTTGCCCATTTGCCCCTCATAGCAGTTCAGGTACCTCTTCAGAGGGGGGAATATTATAGGTAGGAAAGCCAGCTAGACATATGTAGGCAGATAGAGAGTGCTGGCCCTTGAAAGACTTGCAAAAAAGAGGATTCTTCTGAAGGTCAACACCATCAATGAGAAATTACACTACTAGGCCTCATTCTTCTCCCAGGATGGAAGGTCAAGGCCTGGATCCAGCCCCTCCCTGGAAGACAGTAATTGCAAAATCCCCAGATAATGGGCAGGACCTTGAACCACCTGGAGGAGTCTCCAGACAAGCAAGACCCTCTAGGATTTGATTTCTCATTGGACCCTATTCAATCAAAAAGTTGCTAAGGTAACTATGCTTGTCATTTACCCACTGGTTAGTCACAGTTTGCCCATTTCTTTCAAATCTTATTGGTAGCCCCCTATTTCAGACCCACCTCACCTCATGGCTTTGCTCCATTAAAGCCTTCTATAAAGTGAGGTAGGGGGTTTACCCACTTTCTGGGCCCCCCTTCTGTTTCTCTTAAGGCAGAAGCTTTCTCTCTCAATAATATTTTCCTACTCAAACCTCTGTTGTTCCTAAAATTCATTCTTCGATTTTTAGAGAACACGAACTCAGGTTTCAGGTGGGGAGTTAGGCCTTAACTCTTTTGCATCAGAAGGACCACTCAGTCAATACTGAGCAGCCCTGAGTTTATTCTTCAGTGCTCTTTTATAGTATTTCTAGCTACAGTGTTTACATGCAAGGCTTACAATTGACAATGTAGTTAGTGATTAACATATGAGTTTAACATGGTTAGAATCTAAGTCTAGAAGAACTCAAAATGCAAAGATAACTTTTTCTGGCAGACAGCATTTAAATTTTCCGGGATGAGCACTCTCTGTAAAACTTCTCCCCGATGATCTGCAAGCTTCTTATCTTATGTTAAAGATTAGCCCAAGCTCTCAAGGCCCAAGTCTTTGTCTCTTAGAATACTTCCCTATTTCTATCCTTGAGAGTTTACTTCTTTTTGTCATTTTATTTTATTTACTCACCAAAACAGTATCCTCTATCATTGATGCAGTCAGTAAATCAAGCAGAGATTGTATTAGAGGAAGAACAGCAAACTCCTAGAAGGGTCAAGGGAAGGCGACTCTGAGCCAGAGGTTAAGACTTCTTTGATCAAGCATCCCAATGCAGCTATCCAGAGGTTGCAGATCATCTTGGGAGCTGGGCAGCACTGTTTGGTATAGTGCAGATCTCGCAACTGCTAGTTGGTGCAGCACCCAGTGCAGATCTCCAGGCCTGAAAAGAGTTTCCTCCAGCAGGGTCTGCTTCCCACACTCTCCAATGCCTTTTAAATCTTTAATGAACCCTCCTGAGTCCTAAAAGTTCCATTTCTGTGGGAATTAGCAAACCTGCTGAATAGGGTGGGTTACGAACCTTATTTAAACTTCAGGAATCTCTCAGACCTAAGCTGGTGGTATTCCCACAAACACAGGTGATCATGTGCCTAAGACTACTGACTAGCTGATGATAATTTAGTCACATTACTAAGTAGGAAGTCACTTTAACTCGATAGTAAATATGACTCCTTCTATGTCTCAAGGAAAGGGACAAAGGACATGAAACACTTCACTGAGGAGGACTGGGTCCCTTTAAAGGCACATTCTAGTTCTCAGCTTTTCTTCCTGGGTTCTTTAACTTTTCTCTCCTTTCAGATATGAGCTTTGCCTGAAAATTTACCTCCTTCCTTCTTGGGTTGAGACTGCCAGGGAATACCAGCTTTGGAGGTGACACAGCCACACTCAGCCCTCCTTGGGTCTTTCTTCATTTCTTTATGAACCCTCCTTGAATTGTGGTTTTATTTATTTATTTATTTATTTATTTATTTATTTATTTATTTATTTATTTATTTAGAGGCAGTGTCTCTTGCTTTGTAGTTCAGGCTGGCCCTGAGCTCACTATGGAGCCCAGCCAAACCCTGAACTCAGCAATCCTCCTGTCTCTGCCTTCTGAGTCCTGGGATGACAGGCATGAGCCACCATGGCCCTCACTATAGTGTGTGGTACTGACTGCTGGCAGGTGTGAGTCATCATGCCTGGTATTGTATGTGGTTAGCAGGGATCAAACTATTATAGGTAGAAAAGCCAGCTAGACATATGTGGGCAGATAGATAAGGCTGGCCCTTGAAAGACTTGGAGAAAGAGGATCCTTCTGAAGGTCAACACCATCAATGAGAAACTACAGGCCTCATTCTCCTCCCTGGGTGGAAGGTCAAGGCCTGGATCCAGCCCCTCCCTGGAAGACAGTAATTACAAAATCCCCAGATAATGGGCAGGACCTTGAACCACCTGGAGGAGTCTCCTGACAAGCAAGACCCTCTAGGGCTTGATCTCCCATTGGACCCTATTCAATCAAAAGGTTGCTGAAGTAGCTATGCTTGTCATTTACCCATTGGTTAGTCACAGTTTGCCCATTTTTTTTTCAAATCTTATTGGAAGCCCTCACTGTACTTAATTGGTCAATTGTAACCCATTTTAAATCTTATTGGTAGCCTGCTATTTCAAACCCGCCTCACCTCATGGCTTTGCTCCATAAAAGCCCTCTAAAAGTGAGGCAGGGGGGTTACCCACTTTCCGGGCCCCACTTCTGTCTCTCTTAAGGCAGAAGCTTTCTCTCTCAATAAAATTTTCCTACTCAAACCTCCGTTGTTCCTAAAATTCATTCTTTGATTTTTAGAGAACATGAACTCGTGTTTCAGCTGGAGAGTTAGGCCTTAACTCTCCTGCGTCAAAACCAGGGACCTTGCTTGCCAGGCAGGCACTGGAACCACTGAGCTAAATCTCTGGCCCCAATTTTTATTTCTAAGAGACTTTTTGGGAAGACTATTCTTGGGCCAGTGAAAGTGCTTTGAAGTATCAGAGCCAGGGACAGCCAGGGACAGAGGTATGAAAGCCTAGTTCCCTGGACTTAAATTGTACAAATTCAGAGACAGAATCAGGCTGAGTCTGGGTCTTTGCCTAACTTCATACCTTGGTTTCTTCCCCTTTTGTGTCCAAATTCCCTCACTCTGTTTAAAGGTCCCCTTGGAAACATCTACTTAAAAAATGACTTGCATCCAGGTGTGGTGGCTCATGCCTGTAATTCCAGCACTCAGGAAGCAGAGGCAGGAGGATTGCTGAGTTCAAGGCTTGCCTGTACATAGTCAGTTCAGGGCCAGCCTTAACTACATAAAATCCAGCTAGACATATGTAGACAGATAGATAGGACTGGCCCTTGAAAGAAAACAAAAAAAAAAAACAATTTGGAGGTTACTGCTGTAGGATAAAAGCTACCCCACCCATATAAGGTAAATAGCTCATTCAAATTCCAAACAGGCAGCCATCAGATATTCTAAAGAAGGTGCCAACCTCCTGGGGTGGAGGGCTGACACTTTAACTCATGTTCTGGAAAAGAGAGACAAAAATTCATGTTTGAGGGGCCAGAGGGTTAGCTCAGTGGTTCTGGTGCCTGTCTCACAAGCGCAAGGTCCTGAGTTCCATCCCCGGTCACCACATACAATGCTGGGCATGAAGACTCACGCCCACCAGCAATCAATATCACATACCACAGTGCTGGTTATGGTGGCTCATGCCTGTAATCCCAGCACTCGGGAGGAGACATGAGGATTGCTGAGTTTGAAGCTTGCCTGGGCTACATAGTGAGCTCAGAGCCAGCCTGAACTACGAAGTGAGACCCTGTCTCAAAAAAAAAAATTCCTGTTTGATTGTTAATCACCCACTGTACTCATTGGTTAATTGTAACCGTCCACTTTTTTAAATCTTATTGGTAGCCCCTATTTCAGACCTGTCTCACCTTGTGGCTTTATTCCATAAAAGCCCTGTAAAAAGTGAGTTAAGGGGGTTACCCACTTTCCGGGTTCCCCCTTCTGTTTCTCTTAAGGCAGAAGCTTTCTCTCTCAATAAAATTTTCCTACTCAAATGTCCGTCATTCCTAAAATTCATTCTTTGATTTTTAGAGAACACAAACTCACGTTTCATGTGGGGAGTTAGGCCTTAACTCTCTTGCATCAATGCCAATTATCATATCCCCCAGGGAGACATGTGGGCTTGATCATTCTGATGCAGGAAAGTTAAGGCCTCACTCCCCACCTGAAACACGAGCTCGTGTTCTCTAAAAATTGAAGATTGAATTTTAGGAACAACGGAGGTTTGAGTAGGAAAATTTTATTGAAAGAGAAAGCTTCTGGGCCGGAGGGTTAGCTCAGTGGTTCCGGCACCTGCCTCGCAAGCGCAAGGTCCTGAGTTCGATCCCTGGTAACCACATATAATGCTGGGCGTGGAGACATGCCCACCAACAACGCCGCATACCACAATGCCGGACGTGGTGGCTCACGCCTGTAATCCCAGCACTCGGGAGGCAGGGACAGGAGGGTTGCTGAGTTCGCGGCGGCTTGCCTGGGCACCATAGTGAGCTCAGGGCCAGCCTGAACTACAACGCGAGACCCTGTCTCAAAAAG
>PVIC010047363.1:0-13902 GCA_004025085.1 Thryonomys swinderianus | reverse complement strand
CTCTCTCTCTCTCTCTCTCTCTCTCTCTCTCTCTCTCTCTCTCTCTCTCTCTTTCTCTTTCTTTCCGTCTGTCTGTCTGTACTGTGAATTAAACTAAGCTCTCTACCCAGCTCTTTTCTATTTTATTTTAGGTAAGTTGCCCAGGCTGGCCTGGAACTTGCCACCCTTTTGCATTAATCTCCCATGTAGTTGGAATTGCATTGCACTTTCTTTATGAAGCATCCCGTGCTTTAGGAAGCTATCATTTTGTTATTATTCTCAAATCACTTTGTTGCTATGACTCTTAAATAATTCCATTTGTGCATTGGTTTGCTATTAGAGCATTATAATGAGCACATGGTGTGTCATTTTTTGATATTTATAAATGCAAGAGTTTTTAGAGAATGGAGAGACAAGGACATTTGGATGAGTATCTTAGTATCCTTAAAATAGCTTCAATATGAATCCTCCACATCTGAACAAAACAACTGAGAAATGATTCTGTGATAAATTATAGCCAGAAGAATCAGCCTGAAGACAAATAATTTGTAATTCTATGGTTGAAACCAGCTTGGTTATTTCAACTAAAAGTCCAGGTAGCTTATTATTCCTCCTAACATAAATGTGACACATTGGAGTGTACTCAGAAGTTGTATCACTCAAGTAAGTGCCAAACATGTGTTTTTAAAATTGAATTATTTGTTGGTACATTTTATATACAGCTCATAATCACACTCAACATTGGGGAATTTGTATTAGCATATGACACAAATTAATTCTCATTTTTACCCATATCCCTACCCCCCATCCTCTACACACACGTGCTTTCTTTTCTTTTCAAATCATATTTATTCTTCCCCTCATTACTTTCCCCTACCCAAACATGTGTTCTTATCAAAATGACATCATGTTCTGCTAAAACTTATGGCTCTAGAAAAATAAATTCACATTTACCAATGAATAAAAAGTTAAAATAACATCAAGAATTAATTCCATATTATAAAAACCTTTGAAATATGATAAAAATATTTGAAAATTTCATCAAGATGTCAAAAAGGCAAATGGAAAGCATTTAGAAAACACAACTAGAATTTTAAACATTGTCTACTGTGTAGTTAAAAATAATCAAATTTTTTTCAGAAGGGAAATTTTTATAAGAATTTCAAAGAAAAAGTAATGGGTATAATTATATTAATATAATTTAAATTTAAAATCTTTCTTACTCTAGAACTTATCTAGTGAAATGAGAAAATAATTTTTAAGAAAACATCTGAAACAAGGAGATAAAAATTCCACTAATTATCAAAGGGATACAAACTATTTCACAAAAGTATTTGCAATATTTTAAACTGATATACAATATTTATACATATTTATGAGATACAATAATATTACTTTGATACATGTACATGTATGCTGGTAAAATCAGAGTAATTAGTTTTTCTATTTCCTGTAGCAAAAAAGTACTTTACTGAAATTATAAAATTCAAGGCCCTGAATATAGTTTAGTGGGTTTTGTTGACATTATAGAAACAAAAGGAGTAATACTTTAAACTATTTTTTGGTGCTTGAGAGAAGTTGTTTAAAAGACAAATATTTTCAGGAAAACTTTGCTGCTAGAAAAACATGAAGTATTAATCAAAATTTTGGAAACTTTCCTGGATGTGTTAGTGTAGAAATAAGTCATTGCATTGAATTATTTCTGGATGATGTATTAAAAATGTAAATCAAGCCAGGCCTGGTGGTGCACACCTGTAATCTCAGCACTCAGGGAGGCTGACACAGCTGAATGGCAAGTTTAAGCCCATCCTGGGCAACTGAGCAGGACTCTGCCTCAAAATAAGGAATGATAGGGCTGGGAATAGAGCTCAGTGGCGCCTCACTTCCTGACAACATCAAGTTCCCGAGTTCAATCCCTGGTACCAAAAGAAAAAAAAAAGAAAAAGAAAAAATGCTAAAGGTCATGGGGGTGTAGTTCAGTGCAGAGACCCCGGATCCAATTCTCAGTACTGCCGAAAACAAAAAATAAATTGGAGCAGGGATTGCTCTGTGAGGACATGGGCCAAATCTGACTCTCCCTAGTCTGTGTGATCTATGAGCTAAAGAAAAGAAACACTTTATGGCACATGAGAAGTATATAAAATTCAAATTTCAGGCTCCATAAGTAAAGTTTTATTGGCACACACCCATGTGTACATATTTCTAGTTTCTGACTGCTCTGTCACGTGACAGCAGAATACAATGGATACTGTGTAGCCACCAAAGCCTAAAACATTTTCCTCCTAGACAATTACAGAAAATATTTAACACCCTCTGAAGCAAAACCTGCAAGAGCCTGGTAGGAGGCATACACCTATAATCCAAGCACTCCAGAGGAAGCACCCATTTGTCTTATAAGTGATTTTTAAACAGAATCCCTTACCCTCTCCTGAAAAAAATTTAAAATAAGGCCGGAGGGCTGGGGATTTAGCTCAAGTGGTACTGCACCAACCTTGGACCCAGCAGGGCCTGAGTTTGATCCCTGGTACCAGAAAAAAACAAATAATAATAAAGTAAAATAAGGCCAGAGATTTAGGTCAGTGGTTCCAGTGCCTTCCTGGTAAGCGCAAGGTCCCTGGTTTGATCCCGGTAACCACATACAGCAATACCAGGCATGGTGACTCATACCCACCAGCAATCAGTATCACACACCACAGTGCCAGGCATGGTGGCTCACTCCTATAATCCCAGCACTTAGGAGGCAGAAGCAGGAGGATGGCTGAGTTCAAGGCTTGCCTGTGTTACATAGTGAGCTCTGGGCCAGCCTGAACTGCAAAGTGAGACCCTGTCTAAAAAAAAAAAAACAAAAAAAAAAAAACAGATATTTTTTGTTGATTCACAAATAGGAGAATAAAACACGTGATGCTTAAATCCAAAATTTGCCTAAATGATGTTCCTGAATCTCTGTGGACTGAAGAACAAACTTAAGGCAATTAAGTAAGGCAACTAATCTTATGTAAAATTCTAATAAATGATTTTCAAGATTTAGGCATGAAATGTCAAGACAAAAGAAAGTTGAATACATAAAGTTCTCAAACAGAATTATCAGAGCTAGAAAGTGTTCAAATGTCAATGTTCTAAATTCAGCAAAGGCTTAAATAAGCATCAGCATCATGAACAATGTTAGGATGAATTATATATGAATTGAGACTAAGTTACCAAATGACTACTCAGTTAATGGTGCCATTGTTAGAAAACATTTTTTTTCCAGTGCTGGGGATGGAACTCAAAGCCTTGCACAAGTGTCTTTCCACACAGTAACACTTTCATTCTTTAGAAGAATTCAATGCTGTTCTTTGTCTCAAATTATGGCTCACTGAGGGGTATTGCTTTGTAGTAACAGCCCACGTTAAACAAAAGACCACACCAAGGTGTTCTAAAAATATACAAATAATTTTATAGTAATTTGAACTGTTTAGCTAGATGTGGTAGCACACGCCTATAACCCCAGCACTTGGGAGGCAGAGGCAGGAGGATTGCTGTGAATTGGAGGCCAGCCTGGGCTACACAGTAATTTCAAAGCCAGCCTGAACTACCTAGTAAGATCCTGTCTTAAAGAAAAAAAATAACTACTTAATGAATGATTTAATGAGTAGTTTTATGATATATAGACATACAAAGTTTAGCGAATGAAAGAAATCCCATACATTGAATTTTTGAATAATATATATGTGGCATATATCTGAATATGTCTATCTCTACATAAAATATATTTCTATATTTGCATCTCTGTATTATTTTACCTGTTGCTAAATACTTTGACCAGCACCCCCAGGCACAAATAACATTCCATACCAATTTTCTGTCCTGGCCTCACCTTTTGGTTGGCACACGTGAAATTGACTTCCCAGCTCTGATTTTGGCTTTGGTGAAGAACTGTTCCAGTTCTCCTCTGCAGCTGGCTGCATCAAGTTACACCCCTTTTAATTGAGCCCAGGCCTGGGACCTTCCTTTCCTGGCAGAGCTGGTGGGGAGCACTCCTACTTCTCTTGCCTGTCTAGTTCTCAGCGGGTTGGGGGGAAGCAGCCTCCTTGCCCCCTTTCTATGAAAACTCACTGCCTGGTAAGCATCTGAACACTCAGCCAACGTGGTTCTCTTCCAAGGGCCATTTTCACTTCATGTCTTGATTTGAGTTTCAGAAGGAAAAGCTTTATTCCTTTGTAGAAGAATTTCAGGCATCAACAACAGGTGGGGAAGAATTTTGTGAGTTGAAGAGTTTAGAATTCAATGTTTTATGAGTCCACATTCAAGTTTTTTGACTGGAACTTTTTCATACTTGAACTTTTAACATATTCTTTTTTCAAAGAGGGAAGGAGGAGTTCCTCAACATTCTTTGGTTTGTGCTCTGTTATTTGAATGGGTCATGCGAATGTCTAGGCTTGAGTGAGATGAAGTTTTCAGATACACCACTTGCTATGTTTTATTAAAATTGAATTCTTTATTGGTACATTTTATGTACACATCACGATCACTGTCAACATTGAAAATTTGGACCAGTATATGACATGAGTTAATTCCAATTTTTACCCATTTCCCTACCTACCCTACAACACCCCCTCTCCTTACATACATATGCTTTCTTTCTTCTTTTTTTAATGATTATGTTTTTTCTTTCTCCTCATTACTTTCCCCTACCAATTTCCCTTTGAATATTTCCTATTTCATAAAATCTGACATACATTCTAGAACTCATTTACATCTTTAGATTTTCATGCCAGAAAAAAAGATATGGTATTTACACATCTGTGACCTATTTATTTCACTTATTAGTGTATTCTCAAGGTGTGTCCATTTGAGTATAAATGACTTGAACTTATCATTCTTTTTCTTTTTTGAGACAGGGTCTCGCTTTGTAGTTCAGCCTGGCCCTGAGCTCACTATGTAGTCCAGGCAAGCCTCGAACTCAGCTATCCTCCTGTCTCTGCCTCCCGAGTGCTGGGATTACAGGTGTGAGCCACCACGCTGGCTGTTGCTGACTAATTTTGATATAACAGCCATTCTTTGTGGAGTGAGATGAAATCTCAGAGATTTTTCATCTGCATCTCTTGAATGACCGGTGATGCTAAACATTTCTTCATATGCTTCTTGGCTGCTTTTACTTCTTCCTCTGAAAAATGTCTGTTCCTTTCAGATGGCCATTTTTGAATTTTGTCATTAATTTTGGGGGAAGTGAAGTTTTTCAAGTTTTTTCTATATTCTGGATTGTAGCCCTTTGTTTGGGAAACAGCTAGTAAATATTTTTTCCCTTGTTGGTTGTCTTTTAGCTGTGCCGGTGGTTTCTTTTGCTATGCAGAAGCTTTTTAATACGGTGAGATCCATTTGTTGATTCCTTCTGCTACTTCTCGTGCTGTAGAGGTTTTTTTTCATAAAGTCTTTCCCTAAGCCAGTGTCTCCAAGAGTACTACTTAACCTCCATGTTAAGGCATAGAAAGTCATGAAGTGTAATGAAGGAAGGCCCACTCTGAAAAGACTCTGAGAAGACTCTGGGTGAAACACCTCTAAAACTCTTATTCAAGAGGTCAAAAATCTTCACTGTGATTGCAAAACTGGCCATAAATTGAAACAAATAAGTATATCTGTATCTTCAGTGGCCCTTACAATAAAAAATTAGCCAATATTAATTGGGTGATTCTTCTATGGCAGGGACTATGCTTATGGGTGCACATACATTTCTCGTTTAGTCCTCAAGACAAATTTTAGGAGTGAGTCCTGTTTCTATTTCCATCTGCATCGTTTGCAGCCTGCTGACAGCCTCAGTTTGAATCCCCTTCCTAACCCACTCTAGGCCCATCTGGGCCTGCTCTTGTCTCAGATCGCCTAACTCTCTGGATTTTGTCTGGGCTTCACAGATGGGAATCACCAGAGATTGCCAGATGGGGAGAGAGAGGTGAAGAAGACACACACACACACACACACACACACACACACACACTCACGGCGAGGGGGAGTAGGGAGGGAGGGAGAGAGGAGAGAGTTGGTTTTCTTCCCTGCTCTTTTTCTGTTCCACCTTCATGATTATGTCAGCAGCATCTCCGTTTATGACTATCACTTCTGCCAGCTGGTCATCCCCTCTCCAAAACATCAGCCCCTACTGAGAGCTTGTAGCATCATTTCTTCCCCTTCCCCTGTTGAGCCCAGGAGCTAGAAGAGCTTCCCATTGTTTCCAGTGCTGGGTGCTCTGACTCTTGTTGGGTCTCTAAACTCTGCCCATATCACCGTGAATGGTCTCTTTATTCAGTTGTCTTCACAGATCTCAGCTGAGAGTGCCCTCTCTTTCCTGCTGGAATCCTGACTAATAAGTTAATATTTGATTTCAGAACTATCTGCTACAGATCTTGTCTACTTAACTTCCATACTCATTGTCTTCTTCTAAATCCTAGGCTGTCAGCCATGCATGGTGGTACATACTTTTATTCCCAGCTACCCTGCAGACTCAGGCACAAGGAGCACAAGTAGCACAAGTTTGATCCTAGCTTGGACAATTTAGCAAGCTCCTGTCTCAAAATAAAAAATAAAAAGGGCGGGGGATGTAGTTTACTACAAAAGCCTGTGCTCAACAGCCAGCATCAATAAATAATAGATTTTTTTTTGATACAGGGTCTCATTGGTTCAGGCTGGCAGTGAACCCATTCTGTACCCTGGACTGGCCTCTAACTCATGGCACTCCTCCTGCATCAGGATCCCAAGTGCTGAGATTAGGGGCATGCACCATCACGTCTGGCAATAAAATTTTTTAAAATACTAGACTTTTATTTATTTGTTTTAAAATGTCAGTTTAGCGTTGAGGAGAACTAATCTTATAACTAAAGTTACCTGTTTTCAGGTGGGTGCTTACTGTTTTGGCCCTCTGCTATAGGAACCAGCTAGTGTAGCTCAGTCTACATATTCATGGACATTAATCCTTTCTGTGGGATTACTGCTTCTTACTAGAGAATGTGCAGTTAGAAAGTCCCAAGGGCTCATTTTCAGTTTGTCACAAGTACACATTATAGTAACCAGCCAGCAATTTTTTATCCTTACAAATGAAAATAAACATTTGGGGGCATTTCTGGAAAATGTGATCAGGCAAATTTCAGCAAGATGCTGTTCATGTTTTTCCCAAAATCTCTGTGGAAAAGGACTTTTTTTTATTGCTAGCTCAAGGGGGTCAGCAGCTTAACTGTACTCTTTGGAAAACTTGAATGTTTAAGATATAATTTTATAGGTGGATAAGTGGCCTTGTACTTAGGTTAACTTGTATGCATTTGAAATGAAGGGAGGTATTAGAAATACAAGCTTAAATTGTAGCTTCACACTGGTTCCTAATTTCTTAGCGGTTCAGTAACAAAACAGTTAAATACTTGTCCTGGGACCTCTGCCCCTAGACAACTCAGTATCAAATGATGTATAAGATACATAATGGTTTTGTAATACAGTATCACATAAATGTAATCCAATTTTCCTTTTCCCAGCCCTCATGATTTGTATTTTCTTACCCGCTGGAATTCTTACATATAATTTCCAAATTGATAGGATTGGCTTTTTTTTTAGACAGGGTCTCGCTTTGCAGTTCAAACTGGCCCTGAGCTCACTATGTAGCCCAGGCAAGCCTCGAACTCAACAATCCTCCTGTCTCTGCCTCCCGAGTGTTGGGATTACAGGCGTGAGCCACCACGCCCGGCACAGGATTGGCTTTTTAAAATGGTAGTGTGACTAAGTAGATATAGCTCTGATTAGAGCTACATTGCTCCAGGCACCAATTTACCTCCTGGATTATGTTCTGCCATGAGCCTGTACAGTATATATTAAGATAATTATGGCTTATCAACATCCAATTCTAAATTTGTTATTTCTCTTGCACAAGCCCAGGAAACAAACAAACAAACAAACACACTTTGTAAGAGTGCCCAAACATAATTTGACTTTTAGAAAGGTATAGGATTTTTAAAATCAAAACCAATCAAAATTTGATAATCAAATATTTATATGGTTATTTTAAATAGTTTTAAACACTTAACAATGTAATGAATGATCAACAGTTTAGCAAGTAATTTCATAGGAAAATAGCATTTTAGCCTAGTGTGGTAGTACATGTCTGTAATTCCAGCACTCTGGGAGGTTGACGCAGGAGGACCATAAGCTCAGATCTAGCCTGAGGAGTTTAGTGAATCAGTGAGACCTTGTCTCAAAAATAAAAGTTAAGAAGTGACTGAGGATGTAGCTCAGTGTAAAGGCCCTGGATTCAATTCTTAATGGTGGCAAAAGAAAAGAAACGAAAAGAAAAGAAAAGAAAAAAGAAAAGAAGAAAAGAAAAGAAAAGAAAAGAGATCACATCATTTTACAGATCGAATAACATTGTGAAGTTATTAAGGGAAAAGATAATTATAAAACACATTTACTCATTTTATATATATTAGGGTTTCATTCCAAAAAGCATGACAAGACCAAAATGGAAAATATGGAAAATTTGTATTACTGTCTACCTCTCTGTTTCCATCTTCTCTCTTTCAGTTTAATATTTTCCCTGTTTTCTCTTTTTATACTAGTTCTTAGCCTGAGTAAATATCTAAGAAGGCTTGGAACCTTCAAAAAATAATTTTGCTTTTGGAAGAACTGGGGAAATCTGAAATGTATTTTCATATTGAATATGATATTATTTGAAGTGGTGGCTCCCAAGAATTTTGGAATCTTGATGTGTGGTAGTTTGAACATATAGACTAAAGGCAGATAGGTATGTAAATACACCAACTATATGTGACTATGTGATTTTGTCTTTTAGTTTATATAGTGTATTAGAGTAATTTATTTTTGCATGTTAAACCAATTTTGTAATCCAACATAAAACCCAACTGGTCATGGTGTATAAACCTTGTATTATGTTGATAAATCCATTCTTCTAATATTTTGGTCTGGATTTTTGCATGTATATTTCTGAGAGATGTTGTCTATGGTGTTCTTTCCTTGTGGTATCTTAGTCTGGTTTTGTTATCAGAGTAATACTGGCCTAATTTTATGAGTTAGGAATCACATCCCCTACTTTTACTTTTTGAAAAACTTGATATAGAATTGTTACTAGTCTTTGTTGGTCTGGGCTGTTCTGTGGGTAGATTTGATTACATATTCAGTCTCTTTACTTGGTAAAAGTATTATCACATTTTCCATTCTTCTTGAGTCCACTGTAGTAGTTTTTGTCTTTCTAGGAATTTTTCTATGTTTGAATACAGTTGTTTATTCTACCCCTTTATATTCTTTATTTTGTTAAGTTTGGTAGTAATGTATATCCTTTAATTTCTGATTCTAGTAATTTGATGCTTCTGTCTTTTCTTGGCCATTATAGCTAAAGGTTTATCTATTTTGTTGATTTTGTCAAAAAGCCAACTTTTGGTATCATTGATTTTTCTCTATCATTTTTCTATTTTACTACTCCCTGCTGTTTGTTTCAGTGCCTTCTTTTGTAGGTAAAAAATTGTATCTCTAAGAGATAAGGAGAGCTATCTTAAGAAATTAACATACTTTTATTATATTTATTTATTTACTTATTTAATTTGCAGTACTGGGGATTGAATTCGGGCCCTTATGATCACAAGGTAGGCATGGTATTGCTTGAACTAAAACCCCAGACCTATTTTTCTATATAAATATGTCTTAAGATTTGAAACATAAAATGAAGAAACTATAAAGACTCAAGCTACAGTTCAGGTTTTCATATAACCTTGTCTACCGTAATTAATTAAGCATACATGAATGAATGGATTAGAAGGTGGTTAGCTAGTCACTGAAACTGGACCCTTTTCCTTTTGGGTATATAGGTAAACTGCACTTCCCACCTTCCTGAAGTTATTTATGACCATATGACTAAGCCCTCCCCTAGTCAGTAAAATGCAAATGAAAGTGAAGGGCATCAACCATGTTTAGCCCATAAAAACTGCCCACTCAAGGACTGGGGATGTAGCTCAGGGATAGGACACCTGCCTGGCATGTGCAGAGACCTGGGTTTCAACCCCAGTGTTTTGAAACGAAACTAAACCAAAAACTCACTTGTGATCCCAGCACTCTGGAAGGGTGAGGTGGGAGGATCATGTGTTCAATCCCAGGTGGGGCAAGTTAGCAACATACAGAGACTCTGTCTCGAAATAAAAATTAAAAATTTTCTAGGGCTGTGGCTCAATGTGAAAGGCCTGGGTTCAGGCCTCAGTATCAGGAAGAGAGAGAGAAAAATAAAATTGCCCATGACATTCCTCTCTTCTTCCTACTTCTGCTGGCTGGATGTTGGACCCTGGGCAATCTTAAAAGCCATGGACTGAAGGTGGTGGAGCCTCTCTAATGACTGTGTCTACACTATTGTAACTGAGTTGCTCTGTGGCTTATAAAGAATCAAAACTTTCTAAAATTCAACCCTGAGATGACTCTACATCCTGGAGATGCAAAGGTTTCTCAATTGTTCCAGGCCATTTATGTTCCCCAAACCCCTAAAATTCACTTACCCTTCCCAAAAAAGTTGTCAACAATCCCCATTCTCTCCCTCCATCGTAGCAAAAGGGGCATGTACATTTCTGAGTATTCTCAACCTGGTGGGAAGTAAAATACCTAAGACTTTTTCTCTCTGTGCAGTGATTTTTGACCATTTGCACATTAATAAATCTGTATGTCTTTAATTCTACTTAACCTTTGTCACTTGATCCCAGCAACTAGAAGGAAAAAGTGAAGTTTTCCTTCACTCCTACATCTCTGCACTGTAGGATGTTCAGCCATGTCCCTGGCCTCTACCCACTAGACGCCAGGAGCATCCTCCCACCCTGGCTTTCAGTGACCCCAAAACAGGTCTCCAGACCTTGTCAAATGTGCCCTGAAAGGCAAAATCATCCTTGGCTGAAGGTCACTGCTTTCACTATAACAAGGCATACAGGTACTGCTAGAAGTTAATAAATATGCAAAACTGACAGTATTTATATTTTTGTGTTAGGTCTGGGTATTCTCAGTGTACTACAAGTGTTTTACAAGTGTCTTTGCTTACAAGTGTCTAAGATAATTTTGATTATTTGATTATCTAAAGACTTAGTCTTATGCTTCTAATTTCAAATGTGTACCTGAATAATTGACTAAGGGTTATGATAACCAGTTTGCCATCCTTATCAACAATGTTAAGACATTTGAAAGAACTTATTTAGAAATTTATTAAATTTATTAGAATTAGTGGTGTTCTTTTTTAAATTGAATTCTTTATTGGTACAATTTATATACATCTCACAATCACGTATAACATTGGGGAATTTGTACCAGTATATGACACAAGTTAATTCTCATTTTTACCCATATCCCTACCCACCCACACCTCCCCACCCCCTTTATACATACTCTTTTATTTTCTTTCTGTATCATATTTATTAGTGGTGTTCTTGAAGTTGTTTGTTAGGAAACAATGGATGTACTTAGGAAATATAATGTATATATTTGGTTATTTGAAATTAATCAGAAAGGACTGTAAAATTCTGATAAAATGCAATTTTATTTATAAGAAAAACAATAGCATTTTTAAGTCAAACTTAAAAGTTTGAGAAAGCTCTCAGCTTTTAAATTTGTTAATTTAATTTAAATTGAATATTATTTCCAAGAACAAAATTAGCTTTTGAATATTTCTTTGTGCAAAAGCCATCTTTGAGGACACAAAAGAACTTCACACTGACAATAAGTTAGTGACCTCATAAGGGGTGTAACTATGGCTTTACAGAGTCCCTGAGGGCTCTGAGGAACAGCCTTACATGTCCTCTTATTTCACAGAATCACTTTCTGAAATGATGTATAAAATGTATCACTAAAACTGAGAAAATCAGAAGAATAATGTAGGGAAGAGCATACCCCTAAAATTAGGGGAAGTGGAAAATATTAAAGTCTTGATTTTGAAAAATTTTGTTTTGGGGGGAATATAAGGTGTCAAGAGCCAGGCATGGTGGCAGACATCTGTAATTCCAGCACTCTGGGAGGCTGAGGCAGGGGTATTGTAAATTCAAGCCTAGCCTGGAAATTTAACAGTTTAGTAAGACCCTGTCTCAAAATTGATAGATAGATAGATAGATAGATAGATAGATAGATAGATAGATAGATAGATAGGGAAGTAGCTCAGCATGAAGGTGCTGTGTTCAATCTCCAGTATCACACACACACACACACACACACACACATACACACACGCACGCGTGCACACGCCTACACACATTTGGAAGTAAAAAGGGTCCTAATAGGTGGCCTTTCTGTTTCTTTCACACAATGCCAACCAAGGCTCCCTTCCTCAGAGATACAAACAGAGCAGCTGAGGTCTAATTTCTTATATTCGACTGAGATTAGATTTCAGCACTTAGTTTTCATGCTGGGGGCAAGGGTGGTAAGTGTTGTAGAATATAACAGAGGGGCTAGACCAGTACAAGAAGTGTAAAATTTCTCTTCTAACCATAGACCATCAGGACCTTTATGTGTCAAGTCTGATTGCTCTTGCTCGGTGAGCCTTGAGACTGAAAAAATGGGTCTGTGCCTGAAATTTTGTAGTCAATTAAAAAGTTAACATTTTTTCTGGGAAAAAAAAACAAATGAGTAAAAACAAAATGTTAGAAAAAACAGAAAATAGTCTTATCAGTAGCTTATAAAATGAGACAAACTTTGGTGAAGTCTTAGATGGTTAAGTGACACATACGAGTTTGGAGCTTAGCACTGCATTGATTCCTGAATCAGTTTGATAATATACTGAACCCTAAATATAGTAATATGCTGAACCCTAAATATGAAAAACACAAAATTTGTTCTGTTTTATCACAATGTAAATTTTGCTTGCATACAGTATCTTCCACAGGTCCATTCAAAACAAAAATGTAAAAACAAATTAAACTAGTAATGATGTTTTTACTGAAGTAGGACAGAAGAAATACAGATAGGTAGAAAGACAACAAAAATCTTAAAATTATTACTTTGAAGAAAGCTGCAGCTTCAGGTTATAGTCAAATTTACCCAAAGTTACAGTGTCCTTTTTCCTCCTAGGGAATTGCTTCAAAAACTTCACAAGGGTTTTAAAGATAGAGAAGCCTATAAACTGGGTCGGCCAGATCTGCAAATCCCAGGGTCTTCGTCCCCAAGGAAGCAACACTGTTGAGTGGGAAGTGTATCACTAAACTTCAAACACATGTGAACGGTTTACATTCTGTCCTAGGCTACTAAGGATAACCTGGCAGAAGCTAGAGTACCTGTCCTGGTTGCCTGCTTGAGGACACTCCCAAGCACATAAATACCTCTAATTCATCTCACTCTGAACACTCGCACTCCCTTCTAAATGCATACTTCTTTTTGCCTAATGAAATCTGCCTATGCCTCTCACTGATGTGTTCTAAGATTTTGTTTCTCTGTGACATAAGCCAGTGGACTTCACCTTACTCCCTGAGTGGAGGTAAATTGAGGTTCCCATCTCCTCTTTCAGAGATCCCTCAGGGGCCCCTTCAGTGACATTTAAATATCTGAATGACAATGTTCTAAATAGAACATATTAGATATGGTAATTTTGAAGAATAATCCTAGTTAGGTGAAATCAATTTAAAAGCAAATATATACCTGTTCAGGGCACTAAGGATAAATAGTACTCAAATAATTCTATTAAATTTACAGAAAAATTTAAAACAGTGATGGAGCATTTTCTCTTATAATTAAAACATATTTGTATGTTACTGATTTAGTAAAAAGCAACTTTGGTAATAAATTTTTATTTCAGTAAATGTATATTTCACTAGGCACGGTGGTACATATCTGTAATCCCAGGCTGAGGCAGGAGGATGGCAAGTTTGAGGCCAGCCTGGGAAACTTGGTGAGACTCTGTCTCAAAATATGAAATTAAAGGGGTTGGGGACGTAACTCAGTGGTAGAGTGCTT
>PVIC010047362.1:0-13883 GCA_004025085.1 Thryonomys swinderianus | reverse complement strand
GATGAGGGGAAGGAATAAATATGATACAGAAAGAAAATAAAAGAGCATGTATAAGGGGGGAGGAGGGGGGAGTGGGTAGGGATATGGGTAAAAATGAGAATTAACTTGTGGCATATACTGGTACAAATTTCCCAATGTTATATGTGATTTTGAGATGTACATAAATTGTACCAATAAAGAATTCAATTAAAAAAAAAAGCAAGAGTGACTATTTTACTTGCAGACAAAGAAAATTTCAAATTAAAACTAATTAACAGGGATAAAAAAGGTCATTACATCCTTATAAAAGAAACTATCCAGGAGGAAGAGATGACATTCATAAACATATATGCACCAAACGCTAGTGCACCCAACTATATAAACAAATGTTAATGGACATAAAAAACCAAATATGTGTTACTACAACAATGGCACACTCAGTACCACACTGACACAAATGGACAAATCAAAAAATCAGCAATGAATTATTAGAAATGAACCAAGCTTCTGAACACATGGACTTAATAGATGTCTACAACATATTCTACCCCACAAAATCAGAATACACATTCCTCTCAACTGCATATAGATCATTCTCCAAACTAGGCCACATGCTAGGTCATAGAATGTGTTTAAGTAAATATAAAGAAATTGAAGTTATCCCCTGTATACTGTCAACCATAATGTTTTGAAATTGGGAGTCAATAGAAAACAAATTCTAAGAACTTTACAAATGCATGGAAATTGAATGACATTCTCCTGAATAGCCAGTGAGTTATGGAAAGAATTAGACATTGCTAAAGAATAATTAGACATTAAAGAAGAAATTAGACATTGCTAAAATTAAATGACTATACCAGTACAATATATAGGAATCTATGGCAAAGCAATGCTATGAGGATAATTCAGAGCAGTGAATGCCCTTACTAAGAAAATATGACAAGCTCGGATGAACAACATAATGGTGAACTTCAAGCTCTTAGAAAGCTTTTAGAAGAAAAAATCTAAACACAAAGCTCACACAAGGGAGGAAGTTAAAAGATCAAAGTGGATATAAATGCCATGTAGACTAAGATAATGAAAAAAATCAATAAATAGAATAGTTTGTCCTTTGAAAGAATTTAAAAAAACAACAAATCCTTAGCCAACCTTATCAAATATAGGGAAAAAGGCTCAAATCCATACAAGTAAGAAAGGGTGAAATCACAAATATACAGCAGAATTCCAGAGGATAATCAACACCTACCTGGAGAACCTGTAGTCCAATAAAACGGAAAATACAGAAAAAACGGACAGATTCCTACACATGTATGTACATCTGAAGTTGAATGAAGAAGATGTAAAAATTGTGAACCCTCCACTATCAATCAGTGAAATTGAAAATGTAACTTAAAACCTAGTCACAAAGAAAAATCTTGGTCCTAATGGGATCACTGCTGAATTTTACAAGAAATTTAGGGAAGAACTAATGTCACTGCTTTTCAAACTCTTTAATGAAATTGAAATAAAAAACAAAATACTCCCAAATCCATTCCTTGAAGCAACCATTATCTTGATTCAAAAAGGCCCACTGAAGAAGAATACTAAAGGCCAATCTCCCTAATGAATATAGATGCAAAAATTCTCAGTAAGATACCGGCAAACAGAATATAAAGATTACCAAGATCATATACCCTAAGTTGGATTCATCTTAGGGATGCAAAGGAGCCAAACACCTTCAATAGAGGAAAGATAGCCTCTCTGACAAACGATGCTGGAAAACTGGGTTTCAATCTGCCAAATGTTTAACTGGAAACTAGACCTACATCTTTCACCATGCATTAACTGAAACTGAATTTGATTAAAGATCTGATTATTAAAACAGAAACAGTAAACCTGCTAGAAGACAGAGTAGGTAGAACTCTTTGAGATATTGGTATAGGAAAAGATTCTATGAACAAAACTTCAGCAGTATGGAAACTAGAGGGAAAAAAATCAATAACATCTCATCTTACTAAAAAGCTTCTGCAGAGCAAGAGAAATGATCAACAGAGCAAAAAGACAATTCACACTTTTGGGAAAAAATTTACCAGTTCTTCCTCAGATAAATGTCTACTATTTAAAGTATACCAAGAACTTAAAAAATCAGTCCCTCCAAATTCAAAAACCAATTCAATAGTGCTCATCTGAAATAAACAGACATTTTTCAGATGAAAAAGTGAAAGCAACAAAGAAACATGAAAATATTTTCAACATCACTAGTCATTCAAGAGATGTACATAAAAACACTGAAATTATATCTTACTCCAGCAATAATGGCTGCTATTTTGAAATCAACCAATAACAAATGCTGGCAGGGCTGTGGAGAGACAGGAACTCTTCTTCACAGTTAGTGGAAATATAGTTGGTGCAATCACTGTGAAAGTCAATGTGGAGATTTCTCAAAAACCTATGATTAGAGTTACCATTTGATCCTGCTATTTCCCTATTGGATATATTCACAAGAGTATTAAAAGTATAGCACCACAGCTACATATGTACAACCATGTTTGTAGCAGCAGAGTTTATAAGAACTAAATCTTATAAATAGCTCAAGTGCTCATCAGCTGGAGACTAAAGAAGATATAGTTTTCCATATAAGATGGAATATTACTCAGCCATAAAGAATGACAAATTAGAGACATTTATAGCTAAATGGATGCACCTTGAGGCCATATTCATATGAGAAATAAATAGAACACAGATTTGTAAATATTGTTTCTTTAGTGTGGGAAACTGAAGGTTGTAAATAAGGTCCAGAATATATGATAGGTATTGTAAAATAGGAAGAAAATGTTCAAAGAGAAAAGGGATCTGGGTGGTGGCAAGGGGAAGCAAAGAAGAAAAAGAAAAACGTTAAAAAAGGCAAAAACAGAAACAAAGCTTATGTATATTGGGAGTAGGCATTGAAGGGAAGGCAGGGAATGGGAAAAATAAGAATATATGTATCATGTACAGGTACAAATTCTCAATTATGAATGTGTTCATAATGTATTTCTAAATGTACCAGTAAATTCAATTTCTTTTGAAAAGAAAAGCAATAAACACAGTATTTTTTCTTCTTCTAATCTTCTATTGTCCTTGTAAGTGCTCTTACTGACTCCCTTCTGTACAATAATAAAGCTTGTCTCTAGGAAGTCATGAGTAAGATACAGTAAATACATCATTAGGTAAGCAATCTGAGCTGAAAATTAGCTACATTTTAAAATGCTGATGTATGGGATTTGGAGGTCTTTCCTTACCTGACAGATGGCAAAAGAAAATTAAAGAAATGGTCGCAGTGGGTCCCTTCCTCCACACTTCAGTGCTTTGTTAAATAAGAATAAGTCTATTTAATTAATATTGATTTAACACTGGCTGTCCTTGAGACATATTACCCTTTGACACATTTTTACCTTCAAAACTGCCAAAATTGCAAAATATATAATAACAAAATTCAAATCCATTTCTAAGCTGAGGGTTATTGTGGTTTGTTATCACCAGTTCCCAGCTACTCCAGGAAGGAGCTACGTGTCTTACCAAGTGGCAGTGCCTTTATTTATGACCTCCAGTGATTATTCACCTTTGTCAAAGATTTCTTACAGCATGGCCTGGGTCACCTAATTTTAGGGCTGGAAGGAAGGATAAAAATTCTTATGATTTGTCTTATGATCTGGGCATTTGTGAGGACATGTCAACTTCATTTTGATAGAAATATAGGCTGGTTATTTCTTTCTGAATTAATAACCCAAAGGGGACATTTGTTTACCAGCTGGAAGAAGAGAAGTTTGTCATTCTTGGCATCTTCAATCTGGTTATTTCAATCATGGATAAGTAACTTACAATCCTTGTACCTAAAGTAAAAAGTTTTTTAAAATTATTATAATGCTGAGTCTTTCCTTACTTTCTGATTTCTCCCAAGTTGTAGCAATGGCTTTGGGTAATAGTTCCTCACAATAAAATCACTCTATCTGAAGCATGGTGTACATTATTAAGACAGAAGGGAACTACAGAGTCTGTACTCTTTTCAGAATCATTCTATACATGTTCCTTCTACTTATAACCTGTGTGGACATTAAGTCACACATCAGTCACACACGTATGAGTATGATATAGGTCTAATATCACTCTTTTTACAAGTCATATTTGGAGCCCTCCTCTGTGCCATCATTAGTCTATTAATCCTAACTCACACTGAAAGACTGGCTGAAAGACAAGCAAGGAGGAAATAAATCAGCTGAACTTCCCAAGTGGACCCTAACAAGAGGAACCACGGTGCATTTATTTCAGCCTTCATGGCCTTTGAGGTCATTTCTTCCTGGAAATCCTCTGCCCAATCTGACTAATAACATTTGCGGAATGTTCCAGGCCAGTGGATCCATAGTTCACTCCCAGGGACAATGAGGAACTGAAGATTCTCAGCAGAATTCCCTTTTTAATTTTCTCTCAAATTTATCCATGGTAATAATGGGGTAGATTTGTAGATAAGAAAACAGAACATTCTGGGATCAGGGCAAACTATTCATGTATCTCCTCCAAAGGAAGATGTATGGTTGTTCATCCCTGGAATGAACAGCTACTTCGGTGTACCTGGGGCTAAGCAGTGTGGAAGGAAACAAACTGGTCATCCCTGACCAACCAGTTGACAGATCAGAATGAGCCTGAGATAATGTGAAAGCCAGTCCGGTCTGATAAACATCAAAGGTCTTCTCTGGAGCAACCTCTTCTAAGAGCCTCAGGGAGGGTACCCAACGCAGTATTGCTGCGAGAATGAGATTCTTTTCTCTTCTAACCTAACTGTGCCCTTACCTGCTTTGCTTTTCGCGGTGAGGTATGTCCTTTCTTTTGGGTCAGGGGTCTGGTCTTCATGGATGTAGCCCACTCCCAGTTCCCAAGAAGTGAACTGGAGTAAAGAAAGTATGTTATGATGTACTGAGGCCAGAGCAGAGGTGTCACTGATACCTCGGTAGGAAAATCAGTTGATTAGTAATTGGAAGAGGAATGAAACTGTCCCACTCCAAGATTTGTCAGGGTGCTTTCCATTACTGTGACAAAATACCTTATATAAACACACTTGTAAGGAAGAAAGGTTTCAAAAGTTTCAATCCACGCTCACTTTTCCTCTTGGATGTGCCGGTACAAATCCTGCATGGAAGGGGTTTGTTCACCTCATGGCAGCCAGTGGCACTTCCCTTTCCACTCCAAGATTTGTGAGTCTCTCCACTGGGCATCATATTCTAGGGGCACAGATAGTCCCACTTCAGAAGAGTCTTCTACCAGCTCAGAAATCATAAGATTTCAATGGAGTTCCTCATGCACGTCTCAGTATCATCTTCAACATAAATAGGTGGTATGAAAACTTTCTAAGTGGGTTTATTCCAAGAATCTCCTGGATACTCTGGTTTCTCTTCAGATCATATAAATCTTTCGCCTTTTACTAAAGAATCTCCTGGACTAAGTCTACATCATAAGTCTAAGGATTTCTAACACTCATCAGATATTTCATAAAAGATGTAGGGAAGATTATGTTTTGGGGGGAAATGACGAAAGCAATAAGCTGTTACTGTCACTATTCTCAAGTAAATGACATCAAGATACATGTGCTGCTTCTTCTGAAAAAATGTTTTGCCTTATGTTATGGTGTTACAAAGGCCCTTGTGTTGGTGGCTTTGTCCTTAACATATGGTGCCCCTGGGTGGTGCTAGAACTTTTAAGATATGGAGCCCAGGGAAAGAAGTTAGGCCACTGGGACATCGTTACAGAGGAGACATGGGGGCTCTGGTTTTTCTCTCTCTCTTACACTTTTCTTTGTGGCTGCCATGAGGAGAACAAACCCCTTCCATGCAGAGTTTGTACTGGTACATCCAAGAGGAAAAGAGTCAAGTGAGCATGGATTGAAACTTCTGAAACCTTTCTTCCTTACAAGTATGTTTATATAAGGTATTTTGTCACAGTTAATGGAAAGCACTCTGACACATTGTTTCTGCAAACACAATATGTGATACTAGCAAAATTGATATAAGAAATGGCAATTTATATGCCGCATCATGGCCTTGTTTAGTATTTCTAGCAAACAGTAGAAAGAAATGAGGCTGTAACTTTAATCTGTTTCAAATGAGTCATGGAGTTTTGATTGCTTATCCTTGTTACTATATATTTCTGTCCCCAAAGAAACTATTGAAAGAGTGGTAAAACATCTTACCTTTGTAGAAAATCCATATTTATCAACAAATATCCTGTGTTGACTTTTCCTAAAAGGTAAATATTTGAAACAAAAAAATATAAGCAGAATCCTAGATTGTGATATCAGAACTTCTGGTCATATTAGTTGGACTGGAAAATGCAAATAAACCTTGATTAAACTCATCTCTGTCTTAAATTTTCTGCCTCAGCGTTCACTGTTTATATGTGAAAATTGGAGCCAGCTGAAAATTGGAGGTGTGTTTAATTTAGGCAATTATGTGTAGTACAGGAAAAGCCCCACCCCATGAAGTAATCCTGGCTTAGAACTCTGAAACCCAACACTGAGACAGTGGGCCTTCTGTTTTTCTCACATGTTTACCTACCTGCAAATGTCTCCATCTTCTGAGTCTTCTCATGTACAGATTTTTATAATTATCGATCATGTGAGAAAAAAAGAAGAGATACACACCTGGGAACAGTGCTCAGATGAGCTCGAGCATCTTCTGAGCATTTCCTTAGCCATCCTCTGCTCCTGCTGATTTATAGCCTCATGTCGCTCGATTCTCAGCACTAGCTGTGGTCAGACCATTAGGACTTCCCTGCATCCCCAGCTTCCTGCAAGTGAAAAGGTACGATCTTGCCCAGCTACACTGAGCCTATCATCATTACCACTAATTTTCTGCCAGAAGCTATGAATAATGTTGCATTTTACACTGTTCCAATATCAACATTTTCCCCTTGGCAGTGCTCATATACAGTTTAGTGGAGAAACTATGGCAAATTCCCAGGCTGGTAAAAGATGACTGCGGATCTTCTTCATGAGAAAATCTGAGCACCAGTTGGACTGACACATCAGATCTAAATAGAGAATTAGCCAACAAGCCTAGGCCTAAGCTATCAAGTCATAACCAAAAAATTGTACATGTTTCACCCCATATTTTGAGCCCCTACAATGTGCCAGAAATGCTGTAAATAGAATTATATCTGTTGAACATAGTATCAGAGGACCAGAAGGCCTGGTGTTTGTTTCACACTTCTGTCTACTGACCTGAGCAGCTCAATAGAAGCTGCATACTAATGTGAGAATTTAGTATCTGGTCTACACTGTGGTCACTCATGACATTATTGATCTAGCCAACAGACAGTGAATATCTAGATGATATCATTCAATGAATAATAGTCATCCATATCCGAATTTATTGATGGAAAGTTGTTAGGAATATCACTATAACTGAAAGTACTTAGTAAAACATAAAAAACATATATGTATTCAGAAAAAGAGAAAACTACCTACCAGTTCAATTATTTAAATATAAGATAACTTAAAATTGCATTTTCACTAATTTTCATAAAATAACAGGAAATATAAAATGATGACTTATCAAGTTTATTCAATACAAGAATTAGAATTAGAAATTGGTTTCATTGCTGTTGTTTCGGCTTTTTTTTTTTTTTTTGAGACAGGGTCTCACTATGTAGTTCAGCCTGGCCTTGAACTTATTATGTAAACCAGGTTGACCTTAAACTCTCATCAATCCTCTTGCCTCAGCCTCCTGAGTGTTGGGGTTAAAGACGTGGACAACCATAACCAACTCAATACAAGAACTGACTGATATATAAAGAACACCCATGAGGAGAGCAATGCTCAGGAGAGTCATGTAAACAGTGGTTAAGAGAGATGAGACATCTCTGCACTTTGCAGAAAGAAAGGTTCTCACAGAATTCAGATAGTATGCACCAGCTCCACACTTCCATCTACCAGAAGCCAAGCCCCAAGGCCAACTGGATACTAGGAGAACCCAGTTCTAAGAGCATCAGGCTCAGCTGACACTGAGACTAAAGCTCAGGCTCCAAGGAGATGCCCTACTAGCAGCAGAAGTCCTGGGACCATCCCATAATCTTTTTGGTATTCACAGGCTAAATGAGACACTGGACATACTTACTGCTGATGTAGCTCTCCCCTCTTTGCACTGGCCTTTGATGTTACTGCCACTCTTCTGAGGCATCCAACTCAGCATACCTGAAAGCTGCAGGACCAAGTCAGAAACATCATTCACAGTAAACATAGGTTGACTCTACATGTTTGTACAGGTCACACAGAACCTCATGGGCCCTGTCAGTCATATCTCAAATTAATGTAATGGGACGTTACAGCCCTAATACCCCTGTCCTCAACTGGCAGCTGTGAAAAATACACAAAAAATTCTTACCACTCATAATGTGCAGTGGACAGTGCACACTTTAGCCAGGGTTCAGGGGCTGCTTCCATGTGCATATCACTTTTCCCACCATGGTTATAGGATCCTCTTGGTCCACTAGCTCAAACAAGGTCAAGAATCTGTCCAGACAGGCTCCTCAGTATTCTCTTCCCTTAACCCTATGTTGGTTACTTCTTGGTAGTGGGTGGTAAGTTTCTCATCTCCTAAGGCAACAAGACATCCTTGATAAATAGAAACATTTTCTCACTGACTGGATCTAGAAGGAAAAAATTTGATGGTAATAAAAGGAAGCAAAGCTTATGTATATAGGGGGTCAGGGGGGGTTGTAGGTGGGCAAATGAATGGAAAAAAAGTAAGAATTAAGTTGTGTCACATACTAGTACAAATTCTCAATGTTGAGTGTGATCAAAATGTGTATATAAAATGTACCAATAAAATCAATTAAAAAAAGAATAGGTAAGCCCCCTCAATCTAGTTATCTGATCTGTCTTTTGCCAAAGCCTCTTTGTGGGTTTAGGAAATCTACACTGCTCCTGAAACATTATAACTCTCTGCTTGAGGATGAAGAATGTAAAGAATAGGATTTTGAATTTCCTTTTAGAATTTGTTACTAATACTGCTTATCCACCTCCACTTCCCTTCATCCTCAGCCTCATGCTGTTTAAAAGGGAAGACTGGAGCCAGGCGTGGTGGATCATGCCTGTAATCCCAGCACTCGGGAGGCAGGGACAGGAGGATTGCTGAGTTCGCAGCGGCTTGCCTGGGCACCATAGTGAGCTCGGGGCCAGCCTGAACTACAAAGCGAGACCCTGTCTCAAAAAATAAAAAAATAAAAAAGGAAAGCCTGGAAACATTTCTTCTCTGGTGGTAGATAAAATACAATACTCAGGCAATTTAGATTACTCAGTTGAATTCTCCCCAGGACAGGGGGATGTGTAAACACAGGGTTCTAGGTAACTGATCCTTTTCTTGAGTCATCATGGAGGCTGTGGCTGGCCATGTCCATCTCAGATCAGAAAGGGACATGGAAACAATGAGAAATTTCTTCGATATTTTCTTGCTCTCCTATAATGTTCCTACCACTCTGTGTTCTCTGTTTCTAATGCCCGAAAATTCTCATGTTCTCTCTCTCTGTCTCATTTCCTGATAAGATTTCATGGATATCTCAAACACCTGAGGAAGGGTCTGAATTTGGAGAGTTCCTGCTTGATCATGGTTGATGGTTACTACCTTCTTCCTTTAGTTTGTCACTGTATACTCTTCCTCATGTGGCCCCCTTCTCCCACCAGCACCCTCATTCCTAGGCTTTCAGCTTCCTTCCTCTGTTTAGTACTTAGATCTTTTACTGAGTTTAGCAGCACATAGCTGGATGTGCAGCCTTTTCCACCAACACATTATGTGAGAGGTCCTCCTCCCATTTCAGCCTTTTTGAATTCTTGATTTTGTCATATCAGTATAGTGTTCTTACCATCTATTATATTGACCTGGGATAAAGTGTTTATGAAAGAAACTGACACTTTCATTCTTCATCTTATGCTTCTCTTCTGGATATAGATGAAGACTAAGGGATAAGCTAATTTTTATGTACTCAGGAATGAAAACCACATAGATAAAGAACAAAATTATACTAAGATAGTACTTGCCAATATTGATTATGGTGTTGTTTCTCACACTAAGGCTGCATAAGAATGATCCAAGGAATTTGTTACAAATAAAGAATCCTACTGTATCCTCAGAATCTAAAGCCTTGGGTGATCCCCTACAAAAGGGGCTATTAGAAGGTTCTGATAGAGAAAATAGGTGAACCATACTTTGCAAAAAAACTGGATTATGTGTAGAAAGGGTTTTGAATGCATGATATTCTTTTTAAGATCAATGCTCTTTTAAAATTTTTTTATTAATACATGACTTTATGGGATTGGGACATATACACATTATATTTTAATCATTTTTACTTGCTTTCCCCTCCCCCATCCCTAGATCATTATGCTTAAACTCATATCTTCTATGGTTATGTGGCCATAAATTTCATTGAACAAAATTAAAGATAATGAGAAGCTCATGTGTTGTCTTAGTCTTGAATGGTATGAATATACTTCTGAAGCAGTCTACATTCTTTTTTGCAAAGATTCACATTGTGGTTGCTAAATTGACACCCTAAGATTAAATCCAATCCCAGTGGGCTCCATGATCTTTCTGCTATCAGTCACATTTAAGAATTTATTGGCTATTATTTTAGACACTGGGTAAAATACTACGATGTAGAAAGTTTTGCATTGAAAATTCCCTCTCTGTTCCTCAAGAGAAGAACATTAATCATCGTGAGAAATGTTTCAGACAGCTCTTAGATTTAAGAAATATACATAAATAAGTATTTAAAATAAAGGAAGTAAGCGTATACTTAGAGGTATTACTTCGTAAGAGTACTACTATATAAGTATTGCTACACACACAAAACACATGCATATATGAAGCATTGAAAAACAAAATACAGCTTTTGTGTATGGGGTTTGGGGGTTGTAGGGTAGATAGGGGAAAAGGAAAAAATGAGAATAAAGATGTGTCATGTACAGGTACAAATTTTTTTTTTTTTTTTTTTTTTTTTTTTTTTTTTTTTTGCTTTTTGGAGACAGGGTGGCCCTGAGCTCACCATGGTGCCCAGGCAAGCCGCCGCGAACTCAGCAATCCTCCCGTCTCTGCCTCCCGAGTGCTGGGATTACAGGCGTGAGCCACCACGCCCAGCATTGTATGTGGTAACCGGGGATCGAACTCAGGTCCTTACACTTGCGAGGCAGGTGCCGGAACCATTGAGCTAACCCTCCGGCCCCAGGTACAAATTTTTAATGTTGAGTGTGATCATAATATATATGTAAAATGTACCAATAAAACCAATTATAAAAAAAGAAAAGAAAAATACAGAATTAATGACTAAAGTATAATGGCATTATTACATAAAATGTTCTTGAGCACAAGACATAAATTATCTAATAAAAACAATGACAAAACCCACTGAGTACATTCATAAAAGAGAAAATATCCATATGAAAAATGCAACATCTCACTAGTAAAATAAAGAGATATACTATGTTTAACAAAGAAATATGCCTAAATAAGCTAGGATTTTTAAAGCAATAATCCAAAATTTAAGAAAATAGGCACTTCGATTTGGCATGCTTATTTTGGAAAATAAATTATTGATATCTTTTAATTAATTCATTAAACATATCATTAAAACCTACAATGATCTGAGGCCTCAGATACCAGAGTGAACAAAATTAATTGCATAGATTGTGTTTATATCCTTAACACAAAAAATACTGAAAAAATCATTTGTGAATGAGGATATAGATATATTTATCTCTTATTATTTCATGAAGGGGAATTTGTTAGATAATTGATGCTATAGCCATCTTATAAAATTATGTAGTCATGTAAATAAAATAGAATGCACAATCATAAAACCTTTAATATATTTTTAACTGGAAATCAGATTACAAAAGACTATATAATAATTCCATTTCAAAAGATACATACTTTAGTACATATAGATGTATGAAAAAAGAAGTTATACATCAATTTATAACTGTAGAATTGTTTCAAATGCATTGTTAATTTTTCTTTATTCTCTAATATTTTAAATATATACGTTTTATATAAATGCTTCTCGGGATGTTTTAACTGAACCCTTTGTTTTGAAGTAATTGTAAGGGTATATACAGTTATAAGAAGTAACATGGGCAAATTCTATATGGCCTCACCCACTTTCTTAAAATGGCAGCAATTTGAAAATTTCAGGGAAGATCGTGATTTCAATACACTCATCACACAAGGAGCCCACCGTCTTTTCCAGCCACACTAAATTCCTTTCTCCCATAAACCCCCTGTTTTCACTTGGCAACTAATTTGTGCTCATTTCTACAATTCTGTTCTTTCCAGAAGGTTACATAAACTGGTTCAGACAGTATGTCATCTCTGAGGACTGACTTCCTCTTCACTCAGTTCGCTTTCCTGGTGACTTATCCAAGTTGTGTGCTGTAACCACTCACTGATTTTATGAGTGTAAGTTTTTCACACTATAGTCAAATCACTTAATTTACCCTGTGAAAGTCATATGCATTGTTTGCAGCTTGGAGTTACTGTTAATAAAGGTTCTACAAACTCCCATGTGTAAATTTTTCTGTAAGCAGAAGGAGAGGGAGATGCCCACAAGTGTGATTCTTTGGTCATATGAGAGTTGCACTTTAGTTTTTTTACAAAACCTCCAAATAGTGTCCCAGTGAGCCTGTTCCATTTTACATGCCAGTGAGCCGCATATGAACAATCAGCTTCTCTAAGTCTTATCGGAAGATGAGGTCATGATTTTTTCAGCTGCTCTAATAGACACCTGTTGATAAATCAAGACACTTTATTATTTTTCTAGTGACTAGTGATGTTTAACACCTTTTCATGTGCTTGCTTGCCATGTGTTCTTCAACAGAACATCTTTTAGCATCTTGAGCATTTTCTAATTCAATGTTTCTCTTTTACTGTTGAAATTTGTGTGTCCTTTATATATTTTAGGTGCTGGTCTTTTCACAGATATATAGTTCCAAATTTTTTCCCTAAAGCATTTCTTATCTTCTCATCCTCCTCACAGGTCATGTGCTTAATTAAGTCTAATTTGATGAAATCCAATTTAAGATTATTTCCTCGTATTTACTGACTTTTATTGTCAACTGTAAAAATTCTTTACATGAACATAGATCCTAAAGATTGGCTCTTTAGGAAATTTTACTGTTTATTGTTTTTTATAACTTTTTATTTTTAATGCAATTTTTTACTGCTACATTTAATATACACATAATAATCACACTCAACATTGGGAATTCGTACCAGCATATGACATGAATTAATTTTCATTTTACATGTATTAATTATCATTCTCATTTTATACACACACACACACACACACACACACACACAAATTTCTTTTTTACACAGGGTCTTACTTTGTAGTTCAGGCTGGCCCTGAACTCACTATGCAGTCCAGGCAAACCTCAAACTCAGCAATCCTCCTGTCTCTGCCTCCCCAGTGCTGGGATTATAGGCCTGAGCCACCACTCCCAGTTATTCTTTTATATTTTATGCTTAAATCTATGATAACCTTTTTTTTAAAATTGACTTTTGTATAGAGTGGAAAACTTAGGTTCTCTCTCTTCTCCTCTGCTCCCCCTTTCTTTTTCTCTCTCCCCTTTCTCTCCCTCCCTCCTTTAACACTACTCCCCTCTTTCTTTTCCTCCCCACTATGGCTTCCCAATATTCTTTTTTTTTATTTTATTTTATTTTTTTAATTGAATTCTTTATTGGTACAATTTATATACATCTCAAAATCACATATAACATTGGGAAATTTGTACCAGTATATGCCACAAGTTAATTCTCATTTTTACCCATATCCCTACCCACTCCCCCCTCCTCCCCCCTTATACATGCTCTTTTATTTTCTTTCTGTATCATATTTATTCC
>PVIC010047361.1:0-13904 GCA_004025085.1 Thryonomys swinderianus | reverse complement strand
AAAAAACACATGGCTTATATCTGGATACAGTCAAAGATGGGGATTTGGAGAGGTGGTTGGATGTAGGCTGTGTGATGCGGGGTTAAGAATGCGATGCTGGGGCAACATATGCACCCATAGGATGTTATTCTGGGTAGATTATAAAGCACAGAAAGAGGACTGCTGCTGCCACCTCGGTGCTTTGCAGCTCTGCTCCCCTCTGCCTGCCCTGCTATACCATGAACTGTTTCCCCTCTGTCATATCTGTCTGCCTTGGAGCCAGTGAGCTATGGACTGAAAACCCTACAAACTGTAAGTCAAAATAAAGTTTTCCTCTTCTAATTATGGGTACAGGGTATATTGTCTCAGCCATAATAAAAATAACTAATACAACAATTATTCTGTAACTCCAGCTATAAAATTCAGGAAAAAATAAATTTATGCAATCTCTTTCCAGAACTTCACCTTGATATGACAGTGCCTGTTTGTAATCCCAGTAGTCTGAAAGGCTGAGAGAGGAGGATCACAAGTTCAAGCCCAGTGTGGACAAGTTTGCAATTTAGTGAGAACTTGTCTGATTTTTTAAAAATAAATACAAATAAAAGGGTGCAGGTGAAGAATAATGAAAAAGCACTGGGGTTATCTGGCAGAAAACACAAACAAACAAAACAACTTGACATTTAGGGGATCTCACATTTAAGGGCCCTTAAACATTGAAAAGGTCTAGAAAAATAATTTTTTTCTTTTGAAACATGTTCCTTCCAAGGTCATTCTCACCACAGGAAATGATGAGCTTGTTATTCCAAGTTGCTCAAACTGAAAAACTTGAAATTATCTTAAACTCTTCCCATATTTTCTGACAACCACATTCAAGTTTTCAAGAAACATTTTTATTTGTTTTGTTTTCCTATCACAACTGTCCACAGAACTGTGTCTTGCTATGTTGCCTTCTACAAACTCCATTCTGCAGCCCTGGGATCACCTGGCAGTTCTCTGTGAGCTGTTCTTCAGACTGCCGTTGCATCCAGACTCCGGTTTATTTCCGATGTGAAAGCTAAAGACTTTTTTCCTAAATAGAAACAGATGTTTCCAGGTCAACTTCTTCTCTTCTTCTCCTCATTGAGTTTCCAGCACATTTGGTCTGCAAGGTCGCACAGCTCCCTGGAAGCCTGCACAGCCTCTGGTTTTTGAACATGCCGGGACACCCTGCCCGGGATGACTACTTGTTCTACCCTCCACTTCTTTCATGGATGCCCAGGAATGAAGGAGACCATCTTAAGATGGTGTCGAGTCGGCTTTGACTATATTAAATTACCTGAATACAATTGGCTTAGATTTATAATTTAGAGTGGTCTAAGGCTTCACTGCACAGCTTAATGACTGCAGCTGGTGCATGGGAAGAGACACTTTATGCGCCTCTGTACAGGGCAAGACTGACCCAGACCAATGGCCCTGTGGCACCTGAATTGGCGGATCCCACCTGCAGCTGAAGACCCCAGGATTCCTGCTCATCTTCTATGAAAAGTTAATCTAAGGGAAAGAACAAGTTCCCATTACCCTAAGATTCACTTCCTCCAGAAGGCTGTGTCCTGCTCTCGTTAGGCTTTGCTTGCTCAGTACCCAGATCCTCACCCCCTCCCAGTACTAGCCGTAGGTCCCCCCTGCTGCTTTCTGCTTAACAAATATTGATGAAGCTGGAGATTTAGAGTCTTTGTGCACTAGAGGCTCTGACTTGATGACCCTCATTTCTTTTACTATTTATCTTGGTCTTCATTCCACATTGCACACCTGATCAGGGGTCAGGGCCTCCGTGGGGCCCCAATATCTTACAGGTAAAGCAAGAGGACAGGAAAGACTAACAGCCACTGGACTGGGTAGACGTCACTCATTCTCAGGTATGCAGGCTTCCTGGGTGAAATAAGAGATAGGAATTAGTCTACTCTCCTTGTCTGCTCTGTGTAGATTAATGCTATTGGGTTATGACAAGAATTTATCTACATGAAGCCTTTCAGAATGATACTCCTGCTAACAGCTTAAATATTGCTAATACACCAGAATATAGGTACTTAGGAGGCCCAGCTTCCTGAAACACGACATGTTATACGATTCATTGGGGCATAATGCGCAAGTGGAAGGTAAATTAAACGCCCCTTCCTGGGGGAGATGACCCATCAAGTGGACTAGAAATCCTACTAAGTTCTGTGGGGAAGAATTCATGTCTTACTGGAAAAATAAGACCTAGACCCCTGCAGTACTGTTCTCAATCTCTGCTATGTTAATGAGGTTTCCAATTTCCTGTCTTTGAAGTTATTATGAAGCTTCATAGCTATTGAATCTGAGTGGAAAAGCCAAACCTCAAAATTCGCTAAATAAGATACTTGTAATCTATTTCTTGATCACTTTATCTAAAAGCACATCCTCTTTCCATGGTTTCCCCACCATTTGCCTTAAATTCTTTCTTAGATTTTACCACTCTTTCTTCTTTGGCATCAACCCATCATTTCCATTAGTTTAGTTGCTATTTTGGTGTTAGAAGCTGCCCACCCAGGGTATATTGTGATGCAGGATTTTTTGCTTTTTATCTGTTCATTATACTCTACAAGTGTCTAGGATGTGTATTCTTGCATATGATAGGTGCTTAGAATTTTATTCCATAATGTATGAAAAACATATTCAATTTGCTTTAAGGTCAAAATGGATACTGTTATTCTAAGTGTCATATCAGTGTTCTAGCCCGAAGGAGGGGCAGGAAGGACTGACAGAAAGGATTCCCCAGTGGCTGCCCTTGTGTGCAGGACTGCCCTCCCTTCTCTCAAAACATGTTTTCACCTCATCAGCCAATAAACTACTTTGGTACAATGTTGTTTTTCTGAATACTCTAAGGTTTGTGATTACAGTGGAAGTGATGCCATGTCGATGTCAAACTGGCTTTCCAAAACAAGACAATGAAAAGCCTGTTTAGTGTTTGCAACTCACTCGACCTTTTTGTTCAGTGGTGGTCCTGTCAGGAAGCCCGAATGGCACACAGGAACTGACCGATAGCTCTCGCTGATGTCATGGTAGGACGTCAACATTAAACACGGGATGTATGAGTGAAACTCCGATGGAGAGGTGCAGCCTTCAGCACTGGATCTTTCTACTTGAGACTAAAATTGCTAGAAGGGAGACTAGGGAGCTGCACTGGGCCTGGTGGAGTGAGTAGCCCCAGAATCTACAAGTGTGTTCAGTGCCGCCCCTAGTCCTGGTCTCCATCTTCTGCTTCTCTGTATTACTGCTCTGCTATCACTGGGGATCAAGGAGCTTCCCCTTCTAGGACCATCTGCTACGACGCTCAGGTTTCTGGACCAGCCGACCATTGAGTGGCTCCCTACAGGCTGAGCCAAATTAAACGACTCTTCCCTTAACCTATGGGAGTCAGGAGTCATGTTCGGTAAGAAGTGATGACTAATACCATTGTTTTATGTCAGTAAATTTTGATATTTTTTTCAATGGAGAGATGGCAGTTGGAATACACAGATTAATAATTTTGCTTCCAAATATAATCAAAGTTTTGTTCTTAATTCTCAAATAACTTTTTCCATAACTTATCTTATTGCTCATCCTAAGATATGGGTATAATATTCACTTCTAAATAATGGAGATATGCATGATAAAAATATTAAAACCTTCCATATTGGAATTACAACTATTTTGCCTTCCTGCTTCTTGGGTGGGTATAGAATTCTCTTTTGAAAATGACCTTTCAGATCTGGGATGTAGCTCAGTGGCACAGTGCCTACTTGCAAGCATAAGGCCCTGAGTTCGATTTCCAGAACCAAAAGAAAACAAAAATTGTCTCTTTACTGTTTTATTCTGCTCCATCATATTTCTTTATTGCAAGTAGCTCAGGGGACTGACGCCTTCTGGCTTCCATGAGTTAAAAGAAACAACCTTGTTTTCTCTTCTAGATAATTTTTTAAAGCTTTGCTTGCTTTTATTTTATAAAACATAAAACAAATTGTCATAACCAAATAAGACACTAATAAGTCCTTACACTGTGTATGGAAATCTTCAAAGTAGATACTCATTACAGGATGTGACCCCAGAAGATCCTTTAAAAAATGAAACAATAACACCAACTTTATTTTCAACAAATTAAGATAAGCTGTTAGTTTGAATGCAACAAATTAGTATATATCATGTACTATTTTTAAAACAACAGGACATGTAAGTTGGAGATCTATTTGAAGTTCTCCCTATTTCCTATTTGTCTCCTTTTTTATTTTGCTTACATAAAAGAAACCATGCAATATTTGACCTCGTGTGTTTGACTTATTTCACTTAACATTTTGTTTCATATCTCCAAACTACTAGCTTTCATTATGTTTTGTCTCAGCATGAAGATTCATTAAACTGAGCACTCTGCAGAAATTGTTAATCTTGAAAACATGTTTTCTTTCTGTTCTTTGGAATGATGTACTTCTTTGGCAATATCTCTCCTAGTATTTTGTTTTCTCTTTAAAGGACTTTTATTATTAAAATGTTAGGTTGCTTAAATTAATCTCAGTTTATTTATATATATATATATTTTTTTTTCTTTGTATATATCAGCATTCTGAATTGTTTTCTAAACTTTAATATCCAAATGATATTCTTCCTTTGAATTCTTTTTACTTTTCTTCCTTTGTTTTAACTGTGTTTATTTTTCTATCATTCTCTCTTGTTTTGATTTTTATTTGAATGTCTTGTAGTACTGGTCATATGTTCTTTTGTGTTATTTAATGTAAAAACATATGGAACCATGTAAATGAACTTTCTAAAGTAAAATATTAGTTGAGCAATTCTGTTATTATAATTTTATATTGAAAAAATCAAACTTGTAGAATTTACAAATTCACTAAATGTAGCAAGTAGAACAAATGAAACTTTCAAGGAAGAATGACTAAAAATTTGATAAAGTCTCTTGCAAACATCTATGAAAAGCAAAAGAATAAATCTCACTATTGGTATATACATTTAGAAATTGGTGGTGGACTGACAGCAGGTTGATGTAAAATGTAGGAGCAGAATTAAGGAAAGACAACTCAGCACCGGGGTCACGAGACATCTACAAAGCGTGGATATTCAGTGCTTTGGGAAGAAAACTTCTAAGAAAGCAACAGTTGAGAAAAGGGAAGGGAGAGCAGGGGAATGAGAGAAAATAAATCAATATGTATAGGTACAAATTCTTAATGATGAATGCGATCATAATGTTTACCTAAAATGTACCAATAAACTCAATAAAGGAAGGAAGAAGAGAAAGAGAAAGAAAGAGAAAGGTAAAGAGAGAAAGAAAGAGAAAGAATGAAAGGAAGAAAGAAAGAAAGAAAGAAAGAAAGAAAGAAAGAAAGAAAGAAAGAAAGAAAGAAAGAAAGAAAGAAAGAAAGAAAGGAAAAAAGAAAAACAAGGATATACAGAGATGACAAAGAGACCCTTTACCTGGCTTTTATTCTGAGAAGTGAAAAAGATGCACCAGGAAAGACAGATAGTGCTTTCTGCAGAGGCACGAGAAGGTCAAGTGATTAGCTTCCTGCATGTCAAGGGAGAGGAAAGTTTCAAGAACCAGGGACAAAAGTGATCAATACCGCAGGAGAAACTAAAGAACAACACGTTAAGCACAAGGTTGTTAATTTGATTAGTAAGAGCCAGTTGACCTCTGGCAGTACGTGCTGAGGATGGGGAGACCTGGCAGAAGTGTTTGTTTGACTATTTAAACCTCAATCGTGTAAAAGAAGAACTACATGATATGTCCCGTGTCTCAAAGGAACATGAGAACAGCAGTACTAAAAATAATGATAGGAAGAATCAGCAGCTTTTTAATAAAACTTGCGTAGATTTATTGAGAACAATCCGAGGATACTGCTGTAGGGAACCGGAGTCTCTAGAAGGTAAGATGGTTATAAAGTGGCGATGAGATTCCCGCGCGTCCTGCCATCTCCGGGCAGACGAGCGACTCGATTCGTATAACCTAGTGGCAGGTGGCGCGGCGTTTGTCTGCTGCTTCTTGGTGGTCGCAGGAACGAAGGTCAGGGGGGAGGCTGGGCCGGACGCCCCACTTTCTGCCTACTGGGCCCCGCTTAGAAACGCAGCTTCTGCCCAGAGGTTTTGGCAGCCGGTACCCCGCTGCCCTGCACTGTGCAAGTCTCCCAGTCGCTGGCCTCGTTTCCATGACAAGGACTGTTGCTCTCATGTCTCTTCTGCTCAGCACTTCCATAACGTCTGCCACTTAGGAAATTAACAGGGCCATAAAATTAGCATAATCTGATGGTTCAGAGACACCGCAGAACTTCTAAACTGCTGAAGCTTACAGACGTCTCCTGAGTCCTTGCTGATGTGCTCATGACTTTAAGGGGAAAGGGCAGAAATATCAGCATGTTAATTTTTAGTATAAGTACATTATTTTCAGAATGTGCATTAGCATGTGCACACTGGATTCTTCTCATAAAGCCTGTCACGTAATATGTACCTATTTTTCAAGCTTGCTTCAGGGGAAGGGGAGGCCATGCCCACTGCAAAATACGATTTAGTTTCTGACAGCCCTTAACAAGGGCCCCAGACAATCCCTGGACTATGATCGGTTCAGTTAGACTACAATATTATCGCGTCAGAAAGTCTCTTGGCCCTTGGTGAGTCTCTGGGGCACCGTCCGTGAAATGTGGATGAGGTGGCTGCTGCCACGTACCACGCGATCGGATGTTTCCTGTGGAAGCGGTTCGTATACCGGACTGTATCACAGAAACACGATATAGGAAACAAAACTGGAGAGTGAACATATTTTTCAAGCATATTTATCTATGAAGATCTTAAGATCAGTATCTTAATATTAAAGGGGTTCACGAGCATGACCAAGTAAGGAAAGTGGAGTTGAAAAAAACAGCTGAAGAAAGAAGGAAAGTGACCCCTCCCCCCCCCCGGGTCCCAGGGGCCGCTGGGAGATAGAGACCTACATTTCCAAGGGTTCCGGGAGGGTCACTTGGTCTCCGGGTGACACAGGGTGCGTGGCACCCCCAAATGCCGCACAGTGCCCAAAGGGCACCAGTGGAAATGGAGCTTTGCTTGGTATCGCCTAGGAGCTGTTGGATCGATTTCTCTTGGTCCTTTGGCATTTTCCCTAAATGATGCCTTTCCTGCTCATTGGCTGCACTCCTCTCCTCTAGTTCTGAAATTTAGTCTTCACTTTCATTCATGCTATTTCGCAGACTTTCACTGGCCTTTTTAATCTCCCGGAACTCTGCTTGAAGCTATTAAACAGACTCCATTTCTTTTGCTATCTCAGATTCTATCATGTTCCTGAATTTTTCTCTAGCGTTATTAATCATATCTCTAAGTACAGATAGTATCTCTGTTTTTATCTCAGGGCTTATTTCTGGTTTCCATTTTACTACAGTTTTGATTTTATATTATACTACTTTTGTTACTCTCTCTGATTAAGGATCAGGTCTCTCGGTTTCCCTTTTCCCTGTGTTCCTCTGAGGTGAGGCTTTTGCATCTGGGTTTTGGAACTTTTTCTCATTTCTATTCCTTTGCCATTGCTGATGTCATTGTTGTTATTATTATTATTATTATTATCATTATTATTATTATTATTATTTTGAGACAGGGTCTCACTTTGTAGTTCAGGCTGGCCCTGAGCTCACTATGTGGCCCAGGCAAGCCTCGAACTCAGCAATCCTCCTGCCTCTGCCTCCCGAGTGCTGGGATTACAGGCGTGAGCCACCACGCCTGGCACTCATTGCTGATGTTATTGATTTAATTCCTTGTCTGTTGTCTGGGCAATGTTTCAAATCTCTTTCTTTAGATCTAGTTAAAAATATGAGTAGCCAATCTTTAAGGAAAATTTGCTAAAAGGATTTCTCTAATCCTTAAAGATTTACCTCAGCACACTTGCCACAAACCAATTCATATTTGTATGGCCGCCTGTCTTACTGGCCGGCAAGTTTATTTTCACGCAAAAGATTGTTTTCTGTACATTTTTTTTTCTAAGTCTTGGAACCAGGTAATGTCATTCTTCCATTTTTGCTCATCATTTTCAAATTTCCATGAAATGTTTCATATATTTTATTTCTTTGTATATTTTATATATGTTTGTTCAGTTTTATAACAATGTACTGGGTTCTTATTAGGATTTTATGGTATCTACAGATGGATGCTTTAGAATTAAAACATGCATGGCTTATTTTAATCGTGGACATGACATATTTTCTTATTTAAGTTTTTCTTTTTTTTGGAACATGAACTTTTATACATTATTAATTTCATTCTTTCATGTTCTATTCTATTGTAAATTATATTTTAGAAATGCAATTTCCGTTCACTGCCAGTATACAGAAATACAATTAACTTTCAGATAGTGATCATGTTTCCTGTGAAGTTGGTCTACTCTTGTTTTCCTAATAGATATTTTTGCAAGTTTCTTGAGATTTTTCTACATAAATGATCACATGGTTCACAAATAGATTCAGTATTACTTCTCCTTTCCAATGTATAAGTGTCTATTTTGCTTCTCTAAGTACACTGTTTTGGTCTCCCGCACAATACTGAAAAATCAGTATTTGAGACAGACACACATACCTCATTTGAAATCTGAGCAAGAAAGCATTGAGTTTTTTCATCATGAAGCAGGATGTTAGCCAAAGGTATTTCTCATTTTCTTTCATTATGTTAAGTTCACCTCTGTATTTAGTTTGGTGGGATGCTTTGTGTGAACCTATATTAAATTTTATCAGATTTTTTTATGTGTCTTTGGTGATAATCACTCTGCTTTCTTGTTTTCTAGTCTTTTGATATGGTGAATTTCTTTCTTTCTGAATTAACTCTTGCCTTATAAACTTTCCACAAGTAATCTTTCTTGGAAATTAAGGCACAAGTATTTCTGTATATCAATTTATACATTTGTTCACACATCCATCCATTATAAAAATAGTTTCTTTCCTCACATTAGAAGCACTGAAATCCACATATATTTGCATTTTCGTGTAATTTTCCTGTCCCCTGAACAGTAACTAGTCCAAAGGGCACTGTGTCCTATTGTGTAAGAAATTACCTGCTCTTCATAATCAAGATGCTGAAACAAGTGGGTGGCTATTTTAAGTATTTAAGCTCTGAGATGAGGGTTAATGCTTTTGTTCCAAGGAACACAATGATTAAAAGCCCATGTGAGCCTTCTGAGAGAGTGTGATGTGTACTTAAAAATGTGGTCTGCAGCAAACATTCATATTAGAGCTTCTTTGCCTGTTCTTTCAGAGTCTGAGATGCAGATTCAAGTGGAAATCCCCCCGGGGCTGGGCCTCTCAGAGGGGGCCTGGGTGACGCGCCAGGCTTGCGTGTCCAGGTGTAAGAAACTTGGAGACTGCAAAAGTTTTCAGTGTTCAGAGGATTTCCAGCTGCGTCACTGGGTCCTCTGATGCAAGTGACTCTTTCCAGGTGTAAGATCTTGTTTCACTTAGGAAACAGCCTTGTGGTCTCGGAAACCCCAAATAACCTAACTCTTGATGGAGCCGAATGGGGAAACCCAGCTCCAACTCCATCTTCAAGCTCAGCATTCGCATTTACCTATTTTGCCAATAATCACATTTGATATGTAATTTATTAAGCTAAAAGTTCATGATCATTGCGGCATGTAAACTTTGTTCTATATCATCCTTGTAAAACATACACAGAGGTTCTCCAGGAGTTTAATTAGGTGCTTTGCATTTACTTAATTCTTTCTTGCAATATCCCTATATGCTACACGTTCCAGAGACGATGTTGGGAAGCATACTGAAGACAGTTCAAATCTTCTAGAACAGAGAAAAAAGAAAAGGATGTCCCTACTGAGCTTATGTAATACGAATCATTTTGATCTTATTAATTCACCAGTGGGAGAATTCACTGCTGTCTCGTTTTCAGACAAGCTTTGGTCTAATAGCGTATAAGAGAACGCAGTTTCTCTTAAATGCACAGCCCTTGGCTCCCACTCGGCATCCTTCAGGGCTTCTGTGCAGCGCTTCCAGGGCCTGCAGCGTCTCAGGCACGACAGGGCATGCGCACGGCCACACGGTCAAGGGCGCGCAGGGCTGGACTGGCTGGGGGGAGGGCTGAGCAGCTGCCGTTCGATTACGGAAACTTCATTGCAAAGCTCCCGTCCGTTCAAGAACGGTGAGGAGAGAAGAAGATGCTAATGTGTTTGGATTACATTAAAGTTTTAAGATTAACTAAAAGAAAAGGAGGGAAAAAGTGCTAATGGCAAGAGCTCGCGGAAGAGGCATTATTATATTACTGGTAATGCACATAAAACATTACCTATTAAAATAGGATAGCAGTTTTACATCCTATTAAATATATCAAAGCTGTACTTCAATTACAAATCCTTTTATATGCGTGTTTTAACAAATATGTCTTTGATAATAGAATGAAGCTACAAATTCTTAAATGCTAGACACAAGCTCTATTCTATAATGTAGTGACAAAGAAAAAAATTACCACTCAGATACAACCACACTTAGGGTTCCCTCTCAATTTCTTTTCCTGTTTTGTATCCTAAAATTTTCAAGTGAGTAGCTGGGTAGCAATTCAGTTTAAGAGCCTGGCCTCCAGGCTTGTGAAGATTAACAGTAATGTGTTGTGCTATGATTTTCACATAGTAATTTGCACAAATTAATTATGTCCTCAAGATGGTATAGGAACAGAGTTCGGTAATCTTTGCTTATGATTTTATGGCATACCAACTCTGTTAGACATCCAGGGGTAATTAGGTTTCCTTAGAAATGAAGAAACACCTCACTTTGAATGGCACAGCATCAAATTTATAAGAATTTCAAATTAGTGTTCAGATTTACAGAACAATTTCTAGTTGCACAACTGTGATCATTTCTACTGAGGAAATGTTGCTAGACACAAAGACTGTTCTTATTAAATAGATACTAACAGAGAATGAAAATGACAAAAAACAATGCACATTAAGAAATTACTGAATTTAAGTGATTATTTGTCATGAATATAAAAACAGTGTATTAGGCCACCAAAGAAGACTACTTTTCAGCAAAAAAAACCCACAAATCTTGTTTTGTGCTTTAACTCATGAATGTTTTTTAAAAAGATCATCTATGCTAACAAACCTACACTTCATTCACTAGAAACTGAAGGCTATCAGTGGAATCTAATTATTTCAATCTCTTTAATGTCATACAATTCAGCCAAACCAGTTACTCAGTTTAATCTTCATGAATCATTTTTTTTGTCTTCCTTTTTACCCCAATTGCTGATAGTTTCTGACCTTTCCAGTGTTACAGCTCAAGGGCAAATAAAAAGTGTACTCAACATTTTTCATGTCATATTTTCATGCCATTTTGTTTTCAAAACATTTACATTTTTTTTGTTTTTCATTGTCAAATTAATCATTGGCTACCATATGTACTGATTGTTGGTATACCACTTCTATTTCTACTAATGATCTAAGATGCCATCTTTAACATATAACAGGTTCTTAATCATCTTAGGGTTATAGATCTATGTTATTTTGCTCTTTTTTAATAATAAAATATTTCTATTTTATTAGTACTTCCTTTTATTTATGAAGCAATACCATATGGTCACCATAATAGCGAATTTTATCAAATGTTTAATTTCCTGTTATACCTACTCCCCCTGCTTTGTTTTATCTGCATCTTTCTGATTAATGATTATTTTTAATTTTCCATCGAAATTTTATAATTGCCTTATTTTTTCAGATGTATAAGTAAATATAACTATTTTTATTGTGATCATGATACATTTTTTAAAATAACAAGTGAAAGTGAAATATCTAGGATATTAAAGCTTTCTTTACAGGATATAATATTTTTCATTTTTAATGTCTTCTTTTGTGTGATTTTGTAGTATTTTAATATCTTAAAATCACATGGCTATAGAAATTTTACTGATTTCTTGTAAATTTTATCCTTTGATATTTGAACAATTTTGCTTTATGAATAGGATACTCATTTCTATTATTTAATTTAAATGGCTATGAAATTTAAATGTAATGTGCACTGATTTTTATGTTAATTTCCTAAATTTAATTACAGTAAATTATTTGGTTTGTAATAGTTGATTTTTAATTGGTTTTCCTTTATTTTCTTGTCATACAATGACCAGCTGCATCACCTGCATACACATCTCCCCCTCAGTGTATGACGTGGTTACTTCTTACTTTGGGGAGTATTTTTCTTTTGAATGGGTTGTATGATTTATCAAAGGTAACGTTCATTTCTGAGAAAATTATAATATCTTTAACCCTTAATGCTTTCATGAAAACATTAAGTGAACAATCTATCTCAAACTCAATTTCATAGATTATATCTAACATACTTTCCAAATAACGGACTACTATTGCAATTGTTATCATAATCAAATGTTTTCCTCTTAGTCATCTGTATCTTTTCTGCATGTACAGGAATCTACATTTTACCACTTGGAATTATTTTTGTTTTACTTCTTAGAATTATTATTGTTTTTATCTTGCCATTATCTCTTGTTATTAAGTATGTAGCTTTGCGCTATATTTGATTAGCTGGGACAAATTCCCTCTGTTTAATTTATTGTTCTTCTTTCTGATTTTTGAACAGTGTGCTGGCTATCTCCACACATATATTATTTCATATTAATTTTCAGATCATTTAACAAGTTCCTAAACATTTCAGGGGACTTTGTAAAACTGAAGTTCTTTTTTAATTTATTCAATATGGGTAAAGTGGCTATTTCAAATTATATACGTGCTCTCCTTAAGGAACAATATCTTTTTTCCACTATACAAAATTACTTTTATAAATATCAGTTAATTTATAATATTTTCATAAAAACATATTTCATGATCTAGCTTTGCTTACACCTCTAGCTTTCTTCCAACACTCTCTCCTTTAAGTTCTCTACCCTGTACACATTTCTGGCTTGCCTTTCACAAACTTGCTGAATCTTTTGCTACCATAGAGTATTTTACCTTCATCTCTTCTGCCTGGATACTATTTATTTTTATAATTGCATTTCTGACACTTTGTTGTCATATCTCAGCTGACATGTGGCTGTTTCAGAGAGGTAGTTTACTATAATTAATTTGGTTCTTAGTACAGTGTATACAGTGATCTGCTTTATTCTCTGAAAAGCAGTTGTCAGATGGGAACACATTTTTCTTATGTTGGTGGACATGTCCCTTGCATCTGCTATGCTGATATGTACAACCATTGTGCACACAGACACACGGATAAATACAGCATTCAGGCCTGTTTCCCACTTAAAATCCTCAATACCAAGAGTTTTGCCTTATTTCTTTAAAATGACTTCTGTGTAGTCACTTGATATTTGGTCACTAATGGTGAACCATAAACTGATTTCAGTGTCCTGAAAGTATCCACTGCCATCAGTTTTACCACACTCACCTAATCTTAATTTTCTCCAATATGAAAAACGTATCCCAGAGGACTTTTAGAGAAATGCTTGTTAACATTTACAGATTTGTGTAAAAAAGTGACTGGTATTCTTCCAGCTGTGCCTCTCATAAAAATAACTATTTTTATTTGAAATATCTATGATTTTCTTGAAGGCCTAACAGCTAAAGTAGTAGAAATTTGAGTGCGTCTCGCTGATCTCCATAGTGGTTGTATCAGTCTACATTTGCACCGTGGAGAAGGGTTCCTTCCTCCTGCAGCCTCGCCAGCATTAGATAGCAGACTCACCAAGAGAGAAATTGGGGAGTCATGCCCTTTCACAATAGCATCCAAAAAAATGAAATATCTAAGAATCAACCTAACAGAAGTGAAAGACTCTGAAAACTACAGCACTCTGATAAAGGGGATTGAAGAGGATATCAGAAAATGGAAAGATATCCCTTGTTCCTGGGTAGAAAGAACAAATATGGTCAAAATGGCTATATTTCCTCAACTCCTATATAGATT